>JAODUK010034730.1:0-21944 GCA_027564635.1 Typhlichthys eigenmanni | reverse complement strand
TATATTATGATGCTTATGTGCACAGAAGAGACAATGTTGCAGTTAGGTTATACTAGTCAGCATGCTCACTTTTTCTCTTCTGCACTTTGGATTGACGTGCAACCCCGACAAATATCCTCATTCTGCAGCACTTAGCTATGCTAAAACGTTATTACAAAATACAATATATTTTCCTTTGAACACACAAACACGAAAACTAGAAGATTCAGCTTGAAGCCTGACTGAAAATGGTTATCGTATAAATAAATAGACATTCTCATCATTTCCTGTCAACATTTGCGGAGCTAACTCAAGAAAATCAATGTGTTTTTTCCTCCTGTGTACATTTAAAGAATATAAGACTCATTGCAACTGACGATTGTTTCAGTGTATAGCTGTGGGACTTAATAGATATATTTGTCATTTTCTCTAATGGCTCGCTAGAGCACCTTGGCTGGCTATTTGTGGTAATCATGAGTATGGAACAGCCAGCGTGTTCTGTCTAGAAATGTTTACCTACTGGGCAAAATACTGCACTGATGAGCCCTATCGGCTACATTAAGTTGTTTTGACAGCAGCAGTGGCTTCTTTCTTGGACAAACTTTTTGGTACTTTGACAAGAAACTGAGGTAAAGCTCATAAATCCACTTGTAGTGGTAAAGCTGACTTGTGCAAGAGTGCAGGAATGCGCAACTAATGATGAGTCAATTTGCCTATTGATTAGAGCTGTCTTATTTTGGTCCCTGAGGCCCACACAAGCACACACACACAAAACACACAAAACACCAGTCTTCCCTGTAGCAACTCTAAGACATCTCAATCGCAGAGTTTCTTTTCCCATGCATTTTCTGCCACACAAGTCAACCCAATACAAGGACTTTGTCTCCTTCCATTAGCTCTCAAGCGACTGCACTTTCGAGACAGTGGTATAACTATCCGTGCACTCTATATGCAAATTATGGTGTGCGTGGAATTCTGGCGGCTACAGGGAAAAACAGAGGGGGAGCGCAAGAAGGAAGTCTATTAAGATTGATTAGGAAATCAAAATAGGCTGTCTGCAGATGACTATGTTTACAGCTAGCCAGTTACCACGCGGTGCCAGGGGGCAGCAATTAGCATGAACAATGTCAATAAAAAGACCTTCTTAAATTCAACCCTTCGACTTGGGGAATGACTCTAGGGGGTGGGGGGTGGGAGTTGGGGCTGGTGGAGATTGAACTAGCGAGGCAGGACTCAGATGCATATTTCATATACTGTACGTCCTTTCATTGTTTTGGGAGCATATTTCAGATAGCATTTATAATGTGTGTGTGGGTGTTTGTAGGGGGAGAAATATTTGTTCATGATCTCTCTAGGGTGGCCGTATGCTGCTCCAGTAGAAACGTGCACATGCAAGGGCCCGCACACACACACACACACACACACACACACACACACACACACACACACACACACACACACACACACAGGTTTACATTTTTAAAACATTTTAAAGCCTGATCAGCAATTCCTTCCATCTGTACAAACCTTAGACATCACACACACCTGGTGAAGGTGCAGGACTCAGGGTGGAGGGTTTATTGACAGTGAGAAAGAGACTTTGTAATGTCGACAGTTTGTAGACTTTACTGGGAGATGTCATCAAATGCTGCCCCCATGTGGTCATCGCTGCATTATAATAGCTTCAAAACAGCCTGCAAATGTATTGACTTAATGAAAGAATAACAGTAAATTGATTTAGTTGGGGGGAGGGGAACACATTTGTGTTCCTGTAAACATTTGAAGATTAGATTATTTTAATGTTAGTTATTTATGGATTGTTTCAGAAAAAAATATTGATTTCCAGCAGACGATCAACTCTTCTCAGGGGAAATACAATCATTAGACTTCAGGAAATCAGCTGATTGTTTGCCCTGAGCAGACCGTCTCAATAAGCACTTTCTTTACTCTGTAAAACAGCAGTCCTTAACCACACAGGGATGGAGGTGCAACACATCACAACATCTTCAGAAACAGTATGTATAGAAATACGCACTGCGTTTATATGAAGGGGTCACGAAAGGATGCAAAGCCTGAGAGGCCTCACAGAATGGTAAACAGGGTAACTTTCTTTGAGGTAAGATCAGTGAGTGTAAGATTCATCTGTTACTTTTTAATCGACTGGTATTTACAGAATATTTGGGCTTCGTCCCATTATGACCTTGTACATTAAAATTCTGTGTCAAATAATCCTAACTGTGGCAATTTAGTGGGTCTAAACTAAATGTATACTTGGTGCTGTTGCTATGTTTTGCTTTTTGTGGCATTCCTGCCAACAAATCTGCATGGCATTTATCTTGTTATATTGGCAAGTCAATTATGCCTGAGCGGAGATGGTTAAAATAATATACATTTTGTCTAACTTCAAAATAGGCTATGTGTACTTTTTCTATGCTTTGTCTTATCCTTTAATGCATGAATTCTTAACAGCAAACTGTAGTGGCAATCAATGTTGGATGTTAGGATACTAGTTATTCTAATTACGACCAGATTTATGTTATATGTTTAAGGCTGTATCTTATTTAGGCGGGTAGAGTCGTAGGCTAATGATGTCAAATGCTTCAGAAATAATTTCCCTATATCGTATGCGCATTTAGAATTTTTTCTTTGCTATTTCTAACTGTTCACATTACTCATTGCAATGACCTCAGACAAGGCATATTAGATATTTATGAACCATGGCGATTCTTTTGTAACCATGGTCTTCTGTAGCTATTACAATACAGCTGCTAGTTATGTTTTATGTTTATCTTTCCTACTGGTAAACTAGAACCTTTGGCATGTACAAATTGGCAGACAAAATTAGAAATAATAAAACAATAAAAAAAACAGCTGTTGAGGGCTGGTTAGTTAAAAGCTGAGTGCATAGAGACCAAACAAGCTGAAGGTTGGTATTTTCTTTGAGGTGGAAATTCTGGATTCAACAAGGTTACAGCTTTGCTTCTTGGACAAGGTAAAAACTGTTATTTCTTAATGAAATCAGATGTTATTAGATTGATACAAGTGCAGTGTAAAATGACTGCTATATTTGCAGGTGGAACCCAGTGCTACCATTGGAGAGATCAAGTTCCTATTACATAAGATATGTGAGTGGAATTAGAGAATCTATTGACAAATACAATCAGTCAAAACTATAAATTGATTGCTTGTTATCATTATTGTCCCAGATCCAAAATGGTATCCTTCAAGACAGTCTCTAACACTTCAGCCCAGTAAGTATTTACATACAGTATAGCCTACATGTTAAGATTTCTTTCTTACTGAAAATAGGTTACATAAGTCCTATAGGCTATATTATAGTGTGTATAGGCCTATGGTAGAGACTACAGTAATAACAATATGCAGACATGATATCTGGTGATTCAGAGCTATATTCAGACAGTAGCCATATAGGCTACAGTATCACGACACAACACTGCAGGGTTTCACTAAATTTCAATATCTTAAATGTACATGCAGGACTACTAATTGATTTGTGTCTGAATTTAACCTTGTGTTAATAGTTATGGTTGCTTTACAAACATTTTGTATTTGTGTCGGATGGATCTGGGGGAGCATAGCTCACTCCTCCTCTACACACCCCCCCCCCCTTCCCTGTTGCCCTAATCAGTCACACGTGCTCAATTGCTCTTCAAACACAACCTGTACAAAAAAATAGTAAATTACACTGAAAAGATAGGATGGAAAACAGGTGCTCTTTACAATTTCACTTTAATAATAGAAATAAGGTCTGGTCTGTCAAACCTATAGACGGGAGATCTCTCAGAGATGAGGAGGTGTTAGAAAGTCTTCCGGTGGGAACCACAGCCACGATGTTCTTCCATGACCTCGGACCGCAGGTTGGATGGACAATGGTGAGAGAGACAGGACACATGATATGGCACATAAAACCTGTTGCAGGATTCGATGGAACTTGAAGGATGTGACAGTAAAATGTGCGGTCGGCTCGACTCGTTAGCACAGGGCAGTTACTCTCCGACTGTCCCGACACCACCACCAAGGAAGCTCTTGCGATGTAGGCCTATTCTCCAGGGCCTCTTGGGTTTTAGCGTGCGTATTGTAGTTAGTTATATTGTTGAGCGACCGAAAGTTATTGTTCTATTAAAAGTGATTTCCGTCCGCGTCTGCAGCTGCTTCTCAAGGAATCCGTAAAAACGTGCAAATATAGTCCGAATCCTACCATTGTGTCAGTGAATGGAAATTTTGTTTATTTCTTAGTAGTCTTCTCAGCGTCTTCCGTTCAAGATTAGCACAGTAGACTACTGGCAACTCTGTTTTTATAAGGCTTCTAGCAAACAAATGATCACAATTCTGGCCAAATGTGCAGTTATTGGGTTACAGTCCACACTGTAACTTCATAACACTGTGGTTATTATAGTCCTAGATATCCATTATAAAAATACACTTAATTTATAGTATTTCACCTGCTCTGTGTCCTATGTTAGGCTATAATTCATCCATTAATTTTTACCAGTTTAAAATTGAAAAATTAAAACTTTTAATCGTACAATCACTTTTGGGCACGCCACCGGTTTCTCCCGGGTGGGACAGACCCAGTTATACACACTTGAACCTTTTTGATGAAGGAGGTATCCTAATCCATGTGTACTATTCCAGGTGTTCTTAACAGAGAGCATTGGACCTCTATTGGTTTACTTGCTCTTCTACTTCCGCCTGTGTTGTTTTTACCAAAATAACAAGTTAACTGCAAGTCCCTTACAAGCAGTTAAGTATGTAGATCTGTATTTGACATTTCCATTCTACATGGAAGCAGCATGATTATTGCTATGTGGATCCAGCGTGTCAACGTGTTTCCTTGTCTGCAGATTGGCCTGTGCCTGTCATTCATTCCACTACGTAAAGAAGGTGTTTGAGATTGTCTTCATACATAGATTCTCTCACGGGACCATGGCTTTAAAAACGACCATGAGGGTAACTCTTTAGAAACTTAAATGCATAACAAATAAACGATTATTACATAGGCTATATTATATTTATATAGACAACAAATGTATGTGTGTCTGCTGTCAAGTCTCTAATACGTATTACTCTTATAATAGTCTATTGTCCTGCCCTGATTGAAGGTAAGCCTACTGTACAGTGTAGGCTACACTTAGTATGCCTCTGGAATCGCTCTTGTTGTAGAAATTAGCATTAGGCTACAATAATAAAATTGTTGAATTGGTTTGGCATGTCCATAGCACTCCTCTATAGCCCTCCACCAACAGCCAGCATAACAAGAGTTGTGTTTTAAAGAGATAAACAGTGAAGAGGCTTTTGGGGCTTATGGGTGTGCTACAGTGAACCACACTTGAGGAATGTAACTCTAATGAATGGGTGACACTTGCGTGGAGGTCTTAATAGACGGTACTAATTCTAATATTAAAGCAACAAAACTAGCAGGTTTGGCATAGCTGTCCACCAACTGCTTTATAAGTGCATGCAGTAGTCTATGCCAAGTGTCGGAATACCAATGAGTGTAAACGATGTTCATATGCATGTTGCACTCAGAACTGTTTGTATTACTGGGGATTTGCTGCCTGGCTCGCCTACCACATCAACCACCCTCTGTACACGCCACCATGTGAGTAGCAGCCAAGAACTCTCTTTCATCTGAACCCTGCTCTACGCTCTATATAACAGTATTAGAGGGCTCTGTGTATGTCTGTTGCAGCTTTTGATAACCTTCAGGTTTACGGTGCACTGGTTATGTTTATGGTAGGTATTCCTTTCTTTCTATATAAGGTTTCACGGCATGGCTTGTCTTTTCAGTGTTGTGTGGGAGTAATGAAACTATCTTGGCTGTCCACAGATCTGTGAGGCTGGAAGCTTTTCCATTAATTTGGCTCTAAGTCAAATGGGCTGCATTGGTATGCTTAATTAAGAATCTAGTCATATACTGTACTTGGATATCTGATTTCTATTCATTAGTCCGAACATGGCCTCATAACAAGTAATATAATTAATAGTGAAAGCAACGGTGCTCAGAAAAACTAATCAATATTCATGATAAAAAACATACGGAAGACACTGGGTAGGCTAATATTAGTCAAACTGCTGGCCCTGTCAGCTTGCTGTAAATAATTTCCCAACAGTATATCTACCATCTGGTGTTTAAATTCTATAGAAGCACAACATTCTTGCCCCATTAAAAATAAAGTCGTGCAGAGAGGACTAGATGACAAATAAGCCCACAGACGCTATAATATGATTGCATTGCCAATATTCTCCAATATGCTGTCGTGATGACACAGTAAAACAGCTGATCTCATGACCTGCAGACTCTTTCCATAATGGATTTTTAATTGTGTCCTGTCAACAGGCTCTCGGCCAAAGAGGATCCCTTACCCGACTAAAAATCCCTTCACTTGGCTGTTTTTCTTTGTGTCGTGTCCCAACTACACATATGAGGCCAGTAAATGTACACCGTATGTTTGTTGTATGCTCGTGTGAACTGTATGTAACCTGACGTGATACCATGTGTATCAGTATGACAAGTGAATGCTAACTGTAAACCAACACCACCAATATTGTTTGTATTGTAAATGAGTTTTGTTTTGCACAGGTGGGTTCTTGGATAAGTTTCAGCATCATGACACAGTGTGTTCCAGGTAAAACGTGCATACAGTAAAATATATTGTGTGTGTGTATACCTGTAACAGTATTTGCTAAAACATGATTTTTTTTTGTTTTCCCACAGTGGCCCTCTTCACAACAATCAGATTCATACAAATGACCATTTGGGCGAGAGAGAAACACGACATCTACACAGGAGAATTCATTAGCTACCCTGAGCTCCGCACTGCTATTATTCCTCTGTTTATTTGAGCTGGCCAATGAAATTCTGGCTAGTGAGTATAGCTGGAGGCAATGGCATAGCTCTTCACAGCAGGGAAGCAGTAATTGGACTGTGAAAGATAAGTCAGGATTATAACAAGATGACACTGTCACTATGACAGCGTTGCCTTGGTCACTGAAGCCAAGCCCGCTCTCAGCTGCAGTGATCAGAAGTAGTGTCCTTCTCTGATCGCTGGACTTTCTAACTTTCTGTTGTGTGGCTCCCAAAATGTAAGTGTTCAGTGAATGCTGTGAACACAATGGGGAATACGTGTTCAGAGTTTGGATTACCAATAAATGCACTGCAAAACTGAAACACATTAGGAAACCAAGTATTTATTCATAGCAGTTGACGCATCACAAATCAGCTATCAGTGTTAATGTCGTTTGTGTGCGCGCGTGTGTGCGACATGGACCTATTGGACATTTAATCTGGTCTGGTTTACATATCGTCACATTCCTAGAATAATGGCTCAAGTAATTTATTTTCAGAAAAAACTGAACCAAATAGACAGGCCATTATACTAGCTGGGAATAATCGCATAATCTGTTCAAATTGAGGATGGTGATTTAAACAGAGGTGGCCAGCATTATGTGATTTGCGTTTTGAGCTAATGTGGTTGATTAGACTTGTTCTCGTGTTCACAAACTGCATGTTAACTCTTGTATAGTATTGTGCAAACTTTTGCATGGTAACAAAATTCCATATCAGCCTAATCCTAGTCTATTCAGACATATACTCAGAGGTTATTCGTCCATCCATCCATCTTCATTCGCTTATCCGTAGTTGGGTTGTGGGAGCAGCAGCTCCAGCAGAAGACCCCAAACTATATTATCCAGCTCTGACTGGGGGATCTAGAGGCATTCCCAGGGCAATTTGGAGATGATATCTCTCCACCTAGTCCTGGGTCTTCCCCGAGGCCTCTTCCAGCCTGGAACACCTCCCTAGGGAAGCGCCCAAGGGGCATCCTTACCAGATACCTGTACCACCGCAGCTGGCTCCTTTCGACACAAAGGAGCAGCGGCTCTACTCAGAGTTCCTCATGAATGGCCAAGCTTCTCACCCTATTTCTAAGGGAGACACCAGCCACCCTCCTGAGAAAACTAATTTCGGCGTCTTGTATCCGTGATCTAGTTCTTTCTTTCTGGGGCCTCATGTATCAACAATTGCGCAGCTTTCATACTAAAAGACGGCATACTCGCAAAACTCGTACAAAAATATTCAGATGTATGAAACCATGCGTACGCCAGGTCCTGCGCAACTTCCCAATAAACATGTATTTTAGCGTACATGCGTGAGCCGTTGAGCCCGCCTTAAATTACTATGCAAATGATAATAAATGCGCCCATGTCCTAATCTGTTACCCAATAATGCAATGGCTTATCCAGCCACGAAACATGCAAGAAAAAGAAAATTCACTAAGATTGAAGTTTTGATCACAGAGGTAGAGGGCAAGGATACATGTTATATTTGAAGTTTGTCCTCCGGTATCAGCAATAAAAAAAAAAAGTTGGCAGAAAATGATTACAGCAGTCAATGCGTCAGGTTCCGAGAACCCCTACCACATCAGAACCTATAAAGATGTAGTCGGATATGAAAGTCGAAGAGAACAGTGTGGGTAAGCTCACAGGAAGATAGGATGGCTGTAATCATAGAAAGACATTGCCAATACTATGAAAGATAAAAAGGATATAAAATAATCATATTAGATTTTTTTAACATAAGTTATGAATTAGAAGTGATTAAAGGACCCATTCCATGAAATCCAAGTATTCGTAGATGTTTTTGGAATTAGCAATGTCGATGTGACACAGAGAAGTAAGAATTTCAAAGTGGACTGTTAGCTTCCTGGTCTGTATTGGCTAAAATAGGGTGAGAGGCAGGGAAACAGGCGAATAAGAGAAAAGTGCCGCCCGGGTCTGGTCCGTTGAGGCCCCTGACATTCGCACAGCGCACCCGACCCCCACGGTTCCTCCATCGAGTGGTGGGCCCATAGGATGAAGAGGAGGATGGTGCCACGTTGCTTGTTCGGGCTGTGCCCGGCTAAGCTACGTGGCAAACTCAGCCACCAGGCGATCGCCATCGAGCCCTCCCCCTGGGCCTGGCTCCAGACAGGGGCGCCGGGCTTCATCCGGGCAGGGTAACTTATCCTCTGTGATGATCTTCAATGAGGGTTCTTCTGAACCATTAGTCTGGCCACTCCCCTAAGGCCACTTTGCCTTGGGAGACCCTACAAGGAGCATAAGGCTCCAGACAGCCTGGACAACAATAACAGCCTATTAATGTAGGTAATGATGTGACCGTGGCATTAACACCAGAAGCCTGAAAAAGCATCAGGTTATATAGACTGAGCTTTGAAATAATATTTAATTAATTACATATTATCACACATGCCAGTTATACAATGAATCAGGCAAAAGACATTGTGTTAAATGCAAAACAAATGACTAAGCATTACAAAGAACAAGCAATAAACAAAAACTGACTCATGATAGTGGCTAAGTTTTTAACACTATGACATTGTGTGATGGTGATGTTTAACACATACTGTACAGGGTACGTATTGTATTTGTGATGTGTACGTGTTTATGTAAAAAAAAAAAAAAAATTCGTACCCGATTACTTATCATACCATAAGTACATATTCATGAGCCAGGTGTTTCAATTTCATGCATTTATATCTGACCTGAATAAACATTCATACATACATTATACCCAAATATGATGATAAAATATTTGCCTTCAGGGGTGCAAACACACCAATGGTTTAAAAGGTAACAAAGACATGAACCTTCTAGGGGGGTCCAGGGGCATGCTCCGCCAGGGAAGACCTTTGAAAAAATGTCATCTTAAAAATTTGCATCCAAATATACAGAATACTGGGGAAAAACTCACTCTAGAAATCATCTAAAAAATGTAGGCCTACAGTAAGGGCACAATAATCAAAACAACAGACACAACAGTGCAGAGCCGAGTGTCCCCCCGAGAAAAGAAAAAACTAAAAATAATTAAAACAATATAACAAATAAATGATGTGCACAACTTAAATTATATTTTGAGAGATGGATGTGGTAATCTCTCCTCTGTCCATTTAACTTCTTTCTTACTGTAGTTTTGTAGAAAACCAAGTGTGGATTTGGCAAATTTAAAGATTGATCTTAGATATTACTTTTAGAAATTGATTTCACAACCACTACAACCAGTGTTAAAATTGTGATTCTCAGGAGTGCCCTATTTTTCAAGAATAGGTGGTCATAGGCTATGATGTATGTATTATATATATTATGCTGTCCTCACTGAATTAGACCCCCCCCCCCCCCCCCATTTTCTAATAAATCTTCAGATCTATATGATTCACACAAATTACCTATTTTGGATTCAAAACTGCAAATTTCGCTGAAACGTGACAAGTTTGCACCCCTGGCCTTGCTGTACAAGACAAACATTCAAGACAAACATTCAAACTATTTACTTCCTAGGTCTCAAGCATGTATTCAACGTTTCAACTTCTTTTGCTCAAAGGGTTGCTGAGTTGAAGGTTAAGGTCGGGACAGTTCAAGCCACCAGCCAGCTAGCCAAGCAGGGAAAGTGCAATGTATGAAAAGTTGTCATCTTATTTCTGCAGTTCACCGTTATCACCGTTCCATTATTTCTTTCTCCTGAGAGGTGATATCTTGATCTGCTTACGGCCACCAGCCTTGCGATGGTGTAATTGAATGTCATTGTCGTCTCCTGACTGCTGTTTGGCAAAGTTCACAAACACCTACAGGTCAAACACACTTATTTACACCTGATACACACTAATACTGCATTATGGACATTATTTAATGTATTAACCTATTGATATAAAATATATATAAACACACACACTACATGTGAATTAGTACAGAACAGGTTCCAGTGATATAATGTATTGATCATTATTAAAGTAACTGCACCCCAGTGCTGAGCCTGACTCCACCCACTACAACTTTGAAAAATGCATCAAGGAGCTGAGTGAGGAGAGGGGAGGGACTGAGAGGGGTCCCCCATAAACAGGAACATTAACATTTGACATAAAAGCATACTAAGTATACCGATGAAAACTAGCCAGGTCCTGGGGTGATTTTTAACAGATATGACGTGTAGTTCTGTTTTCAGCACATAAAATACAGATTTGTATAAAAACAGGAATATTAACACCAGCATTGACGTGTCTCATCAGATATATCTATTACTCCGTTTATAGTTCAAAACACATGTTAGGGTGCAGTTACACAATTCTAAGTAGTCAGATAAATGTATAAATGTGATGATCCTCCAATAAGGTAAGTCCTAACGCCACAGCCCCTCCCCTGCCCACACCTGGTCTAGCGTCGTCTGGGAAACGGAGTAGTCCTCGATGCTGAGCCTCTCCTTATTGGCCACGACCAGCTGGAAGACCCTGGCCAGGGAGGAGGTAGCTATTTCATACTGCAGAGTGTTGTAGTGCTTCTCGCTCTGAACACAGCCGGGGAAGGAGCTCTCCATGAAGCGCACGGCTGCGCCCATGTCCGGGCACGTGCCCGCTTTAGCTGGCTTGATCTTCATGGTCACCATGTAGCCGTCTCCAAACCTGGGAGGGAGAGACACTTTCATTTATTAATTTATTAAGTCAGTGAGACAGTAGACACATAAGCTCCGAAGAGGGGTTGTCATGGAGATGAGACTACTCTCTGTAGTATAGGACAGATCAGAAGTCTTCAACAGGGGATCCTCCAAATGTAAATTATTTATTGTTCTTCCAAAACTTAAAATGTCAGAAAATATACATTAACATAAATACAACCTATGCTAGTATAAATAAATACATCTGCAATAATTTTAATGCCTAAGTAGCCTACTTTTATACATGGCACTAATAGGCCGCCCTACACATTATCGTTGGCCCAGACAACTAAATGTTTTATACCATAGGTGATATGGGGGTCCCTGTGCTGTGTTTCTATCAGCCAAGAGGTCCTTGGCCCAAAAAATGTTGAAGGATAGCTATAACATTACTAGTGGTTCAGTTTGATAAGGATTAGCAAGCTATTATTCATGGTCAGTCCATGGTCAGTTTCTAGACTGACGTTTCTAGAAATTCTACTTTAGATTTAATTACATTCTGGGTTTCTTATGCAGTGTCCATGTGTACAATACATTACATTGTTGTCTTTGATATTAAACTTTCACAACATTGTTGCAATAATTGTTTTTAAAAAGTGTCAATATTCACAATATATTCAGTATTGATATTTCCCTTTAGGTTTTATACATGTTATTATTACTTGTATTTGAGATGCTGGATGGTTCCGAGACACTTGAAGATTCCATTGACCATGATAGTGAGACGTGTACAGAGTGCCTCACACTCTTCCATGCTATTGGGGAGACAAAACCACAGCAGCAATCAATACTGATTTAAACACAAAATCAATTCTGATTTAAAGCACTATAGTGAGTCACCTTTATATATTATTATTATTATATTATACATATTAGTGTTTATTTATTCACTTTTAGAAAGCTTTTATACCTCTTCCAAAAGAAAACTATGAACCACTTCTTCTAGCATGAATGAAGCTTATGATAATGTATGAAGCACATGTAAATATACAACACGTTTTCATTCCCAACTCGTCAAAAACTGCAGCTTGGTCAATGGCCTTTCTCATAAATTTTCGAAGCGTCAGAAAGCCTTTGGCGTCTTAGGATGAAGACTTCGGTCATTGACTGTTACGGCAAGACTACGGAGTTACCACCGGTTTATTTTTAGCTATATGGGCATGCAATTCCAGAGCAAGCATTAGCTCCTGGTTGTAGATCAATATACAATCGAGACATGTTAAAATGTAGTTACTTGAAAGCATATGCTACACACAGCCTATACCGAAATATAACTGAAACTTTTTAATTTTATGATTTCAGGTAATTACATTTCAGTACAACAAATAGCTTACTGTTGTACTGCATAGACACACATAGCTTACTGCACCACATAGACACACATAGCTTACTGGACTACATAGACACACATAGCTTACTGGACTACATAGAAACACATAGCTTACTGTTGAACTGCATAGACACACATAGCTTACTGCACCACATAGACACACATAGCTTACTGCACCACATAGACACACATAGCTTACTGGACTACATAGACACACATAGCTTACTGTTTAACTGCATAGACACACATAGCTTACTGCACCACATAGACACACATAGCTTACTGCACCACATAGACACACATAGCTTACTGGACTACATAGACACACATAGCTTACTGTTGAACTGCATAGACACACATAGCTTACTGTTGAACTGCATAGACACACATAGCTTACTGCACTGCATAGACACACACAGCTTACTGTTTAACTGCATAGACACACATAGCTTACTGCACTACATAGACACACACAGCTTACTGTTTAACTGCATAGACACACATAGCTTACTGTTGAACTGCATAGACACACATAGCTTACTGCACTACATAGACACACATAGCTTACTGCACTACATAGACACACACAGCTTACTGTTTAACTGCATAGACACACATAGCTTACTGTTGAACTGCATAGACACACATAGCTTACTGCACTGCATAGACACACACAGCTTACTGTTTAACTACATAGACACGTGGTTATTATACATTTATATTATTTTTATTGTGATGGGGGTGGGGGGCTACGAAACATCTCAGACCCACAGCCTAAGGGCAGGTTAATGCGGGCCTGTCCATACATACAGTATATGAAGTCATATGATATAAACATGTAACCTGTGGGACGTTAGAACCACAGCCCTGTCGTCCTGAATCACACTCATTATGGCGTTCCACAGGAAGCGGCGAGAGTCAGGGTCCATGCCTGTGGTCGGCTCGTCCTGAACACAGGCACATACACACACACACACATCATCTTTATCTGAACAGGCATATGGCAAAGGATTCATGCTCATGCCAGTCTGAACTCAACTGTGTAATGTTGTTTAATGCCAATGAATCAAACAGCACAGTCTAGGCTTGACCCATATGGCTTTCCATATGGGTCCACACACCATTATATTGACAAATATCTACATTAAACTACAATCCAAGCAAAGGGACAATGTCTGAACACGGCTGTCACTGACTCAGACAGACAGACACACACACACAGTCACACACTTACAATAAATGGTTGTATGTTGTCAAGAGGAAGGTCTCTTACCAGCAGCACCAGTTCTGGACAGCCAATCATGGCGATGGCTGTAGAGAGTTTGCGTTTGTTGCCCCCACTGTACGTCCCAACACATTGGCCAGCATGCTCTGTTAAGCCTAGCGTCTGGATGCCCCACTCTGCCACCTACAAGGACATACATGTCATTTAACCCTGCTTTTGGCTTGGATTTGAATGGATTCAATACTAGCCCTTATTTTTGACCTTAACCTAAACAGGAAGATACTTTACAGCTGTAACCAAGGGCAACAGACATGTGGGACATCCCTTCATGCAATTCTAAGTGCATTATGTCTCACCATTAGCAGCAGATGTGACAGTAGCAGGAGCTACACAGGCCACCACACATCCAGATTGTGTGCATCAGTGGTACGAGTGCAGAACAGACGGAACACACGCAAGAACAGGTGAACGGCCAGCAACAGTCAGTACACTGCACGTGTGGATGTGGGGTGCTGGGGAAATGTGAAGGCATTACAAGTGTTGAGAAAGCCGATCATAGCCCACTATTGACAGGGATTTACACGATGATAGGCTACGTTATTTGGTGACCCTCAATAATGGCAACAGAACACAGGCAGATTCACAACCTAGAAGCCTTCTACAAAGAATTCTCTCTGAAGGAGGAATCTGGATGCCATAAAGAACGCTGTAGTCAGTTGTGGATGAGACAAAGGCATGGATCAGAGTGTTGCATGCAGCCGAGAAGGACTGATGGGTGAAGACGAGATGCTTGTTGAGGTGCTAAAAGGCTGTTCTAGTGATTTGATTTGACGTGCTATTCAAAAGCAGAGCTTGCTGTCAAAAATGACTCAGGTTGTGGACGTGTGCGGAGAGAGACAAAGTGGTACTTCTAGTTAGGAAACAGTCTGTCCACAGTCAGTCTGTTAGAATGAAGTGTACTGACTGCACACTGCAAACATTGAGCTGATTGCAGGTATTGGTTTCACTGAACAATGCATTTAGTTTGTGCTAACTACAATGGAGAGGCTTCACCCTTCCAGTCTCTGACTCAGGAACTCCCCTGAGACGAGCATACAATTGCAGATGCTCCCTGCCTGTTAGGAGGTTGTCTATGGCATCAAACTGAGGGCAGTAACCCATGTTCTGGTGTACGGCCAGAATCTCTGTCAGGATGCTGAGCAACAACAAGAGTTCAGATTGGTTATACATTTGAACATTTTTAATCAATCACTTTTGGAAAACGTTTTATTCAGTGACAACTTCATTGCAACTGTTTGATATACATATATATATATATACACATACATACACATACACATATATACATACATACATATATACACACATATATACATACATACATACATATACACATACACATATATATACACATACATATACACACACACATATATATATATATGCATATACACACACACACATATATATATATGCATATACACACATATACATATACACACATATACACATACACACATACACACATATATATATATATATATATATACACACATATATACACACATATATATATACACACATATATACACACATATATATATATATATTAAATATTGCTAATTTAATTAGCTAATTGTTAACTTTTGTCAGATAGACATCAACTCTTAAGCTTCCAGTACACATACTGAACGCAAACATAAATGCAATACTGTTTTATACATGTATAAAATATTAAAATAAATATATAAACACTCAAAATCTAACCACTTCTACGCACAAAAAGTATTTTTCCCCCTCACGTTTTTGTTAACAAATGCGTTGAAATCAGTGGTAGTGAGCACCTTTGCCAATGCCACAATAAAAGGCCACTCTAAAGTGTGCAGTTTAATCACACAACACAATATATCACAGATGTCACAGGCTTTGATGGAACAGGCAATAAGGCCTGCTGACTGCAGGAATGTCCACCAGAAAGTCACGTTTCAAGATAGTACTGCACATTTGACTGTATATAAATAATATTGTGCATACAGTATATGTCAGTACCTCAGCTTGATCATAATTCCTGTGTGTGTGTGTGTGTGTGTGTGTGTGTGTGTGTGTGTGTGTGAGCAAGAGTTTCCCGACCCAGTTGATGCATTCCCTGCCCTTCACGCCACCTCTGGTCTGTCTCCCTGTTGTCCCTCCCTCCATCTGAGCCCTGCAATCTGCTAACAAGACAGATGCTCCCCGTACCTGCCAATCATCTCACCACCTTGTTTAATCTTCCCTTTTCCCGTGTAACTTGTCCCATGGTCACAGTGTGATACCTGAGAGAATCTATATAGCCTGGAACCATGTTGCTTCTTCCTCTTCCATGTATCGAATTCTGCCTGTTTGATAAAGTTGTCTTTCTGAGAAACTTGGTCTGCATATGTGTACTATATCCCAAATCCTGACAGTATATTATACTGTATATACATAATAAACAGTACACATACTGTACACTGTACATACAGTACACAGTACAACACATACCACTGCTGCATGTACTGCATGTCACGCCAACGGCAGTTTGACATTTTTACATGGTTCATGTGGACGCAAAACAGTTCCAGGAAGTGCTTGGTAGGCAATTTGAATTGAGAAATACTAGGGCTGTCAAAATAATACATTCATTTCAATGAATTAGTTACTGTAGAAAAAAAAAATATCACGTAACAAAATAATTTACGCAGATTAATCTCACCGATAGCTCCGCCCCATTAAATGCTTTTGCTAAGGCTGTGGTCACAGATATACAAATAATAAACTGGGCAGGCAATGGACCGCTGCCTTCCAATGCAAAATAGAGGTGACACACAAAACTCAGTTTCTTGGTTGTAATCCATGTGAGCGATTGTTGCGTAACACATAAGAGGCTTTGACAAGAGCTGTTGTTTTGTGACAGGAAAATGTGCAGGGGGCCATTTGCAGGTATTATTAGGAACATTGTGCAAAACCAGCTGGTTCGATGTATTTCCATAGTTATACACTGCAATAACCCCCCATTACATCCTGCCTCGCTAAAGAAAACTACATCCAATTGCAGCCCTGTGGAGTCAACCACACACACACGTCTTTGCTGTTGTTTGCGGCTGTGAATTGAGAGGTCAAAGGTCACCTGTGTTAAACTCTAGATGAAGGAACAATGTGACTTTGCTTTGCCACAGGAAGCAAAGGTTTTATTTCCTCCTTTGCTTGCATAGAATGGAAGTGAACAAGAGGTGAAAATTTACTGTCAATTTTGCGCATGTGTGACTACTTGTTGCTGCTGAGTATTCACACAACGTAGCTGAGAACGTATCTGACACAGGCATTTTCCATTTGGACAATTTGTCAAAACTATTCCAAGAGTCACTACTACAGATACTACTTTTGGCGACAGAAGAACCTGATTTCGTCTAGATACATTTTTTCTTATGTAACTCTGTAGTTATACTGTCAATATGTCATTGCCTTGACTTATGGTCACAGAAAATGGAGAAAAAGGCAGATATTAATTTATGCTATTACTTCAGAATAATAAGAATTTTTCACAAAGATTGTAATTAAATACATAAAAATGTAAACGCTTAACAGCTCTAATAAATACAGATACATAACTGCAGTTTTTGGTACTTAATAGTCAATAAATGCATCGATTTACATTTACAATATAATTTATAGGGTACCTCTAGTATTTGCAGCTAACTTCCGGGAACTGTTTTGAGGTTTCACGAGCCGCCATTGCTATTGGAGTGAACAAAGTTGACACGACTCTCTCTTCTACATGACTCTGTTATAGACTAGTAGATGTTTACAACTCAGTTTTTTTTTTAACAGAAGAAGCTGCAGCTTTTTACCTTTTGCGTTGTTTTCAAGATTGTAATATGAATTTAACATCACAAACCTGTTGGAAAGCACCATTCTTGCATTAGTAAATGGGTTTAAATTAGGAGAAATTCTGTGAAATAAACAATCTGCAGCAGGTGTCAATCCCCGGCCAATTTGTGTAATACATTCATTGTTTATGTTTTGATCCGATTAAACTGCAGCCCAAACCATCTGTCAACCATCTCATTTAATTGGCCTGGCCACAATCCAAACTATCTGGCCTCTAATCTGCCAAGCACATTAGGTCTGACACTAGCATCATGAATAGGTTTGGCCATGTCACCTGTAACCAGTCACAGACGCCTCCCCAGAGCTGACATTTGTGTCACCGGTAAACATTTTGAAGGTTGTGGTCTTTCCAGCACCGTTCACCCCTAACAGACAAAAACACTAAAAGAAGAAAAGACAACCAGATGAACTACCAGCTATATTTAAATGCAATGCATGTTCCAGCTAAACCCCATCAAGATCTTATTCATCAAATAAATATTGATAAAGTGATTATATTCTCTTTCTGTAGCAATAGCTCCCAAAGTAGTGCTTTTGATCATGACAGAGATCAAGTTGTTCTAGTTTTTAAGTCTGACACAGATCAATATTTTAGACTAAAACATTTCACAATATCAAAATGCCAAATTATCTTTTAAAATTGTATAAATGAATAGCATGGAAACCTGTAACAAATATAGTATGATCTTTCTTTAGAAATAATCTACCTACTGACATAGCAAGATCCTAGTATCCCAAGTGACTTACAGTACAATTGCAAATATGAAGGAACACTGACAGACAGTGTTCTCATACATTCTTGCAGACACATGGGGCAATGAACCCAAAACATTGTTGCGTAATCACCCAACCTATAATTTTCAACTATAATAATATCTGCCTTCTGGTCATGAGCAGACGGCAGATATTATTGATAGGGCTCTAATTGGCAAATATTTATTTAGCTTGAACATTGTCAATATTAACACTGAAACTGAACAGACAAGAATAAAGAACACAAACAACTGAATGTCTGCAGTGTTGCAAAATAATCATACTGCTTATCATTAAATAGTCCATAAATAATAGTGGAAAACAACTGTTAATTGTCAGTGTCAGCATTTAAAAGGGATAACTATAATAGCATCCCAGATGGTGACTGAGTATTAGCTTACATGTACAGTAACTGCAGCACTGCAAGTGGTTCTAAATGCTGTTTACCTCTCCTCCAGGAACGCCCACACAGATACGGTCCACAGCTGCTCTCTTCGTGCCAATATAGATCTGCACAAGGCACGCATGGGAGAAATAACCCCCCCCCACACACACACACACACACTATGGGATACAGCACTTTTCAGAAGACTCCCAAAGAACTCCACAGACAGTTAAGAGCCAGGGTTATCTGCAAAACCCATAGGATAGGTACCACTTTACAATAACACTACAGTTATAAAATATTTATAAATTATTCATATTTAGATTGTACACTTTAAATCATTACTAAAAAAAGACCATAAACAAGTTAAAACAGTCATCACACATGCTCACAATTTGACAAGATCAAGTTCTGCAAGTTCTATTATGTTACAGTAAATCTCAGCTCTTGTATGTTACTATACAATTAAATTAGGTGCGTCTCAATATTTCAAGTGAGAGTTTACCCCCAGCAGAGTACTGAACTGATACCAGTGTAATATTAATACGCGTTATGGGAATCTGGGAATCATTATTTTATGTGTAAACATCAGGCTTGACTTAAACATTGCTATTCAAATTTGTGAATCAAACATTTAACATACGCATATGGTACATAAATGGTACATAATAAAGCATTTTACTTGCATTTATAATAACTGTATATGTAACCATTGCACATTTACTTTATTAGTTCTGTAATCCATACACTGTATAAATGGGCAAACCATCTGTGACGTCACCCATTGGTTTTCTCATGAATGAGTTGAAGACCAAGCAGTGCTGACTCTAGTCTCAGCCTCTTGCGTCTATTAGCAGAAGCTCGACACAGGACTCTGATTTTCGGGAAGTATTACTGTCGATTTCCATTGGCTGTTAGTATTGTCACTCACAAGTATGTATCTGTAACATCCAGTGCAACGATAGCACGGTACTTTATTTACAAATTTAAAATGTTGTATTTATTTTAAGCAGATTATTGATTATATATATAATATCCTTTATAATGGGATAAATGTATGGCGTAATATATTTTAAATTGATGAGGTATAAATAAATGCACCCCCTGTACAGTTGTCATGAACGAGGAGACCAGCTATAGAGACCAAAAACCTTATTTGAACCAGGCTGTAGATGTATATATTTGGTATACATTTTTTAATTAACATGGAATTCTAGGGGATTGATCGCTTTTGCAGCCAGCCTCAAGTGGTCATTCGAGGTACTGCCCATGTTGGCCTCAAACAATTCAGCAAAAAATCACCTAAAAAAAAAAAAAAAAGAACTATGACATCACAGACACATCTGATGTCATAAAGAAGCAATTTCAAAATCAGTAACTCTGTCACTGTCTCAGCCATAGGGTCAAAATGACCACGCCCCTACATTCCATTTGCCTTAATAAATAGAGAACTCAACTGGACTTAAACCACATACAGCAGAGAACAAGATACAATCGATACGACAAAAATACAGCAATTATGGCAAACAACAATGATCATTATGCGTATCAGCGGAAAAAAAAACAGGTGAACCAAAAGACTTCTCAGCTTGCTGAGTTGACTGACAAGAACGAGCGTCTCCAACAAGACGTTTTGTGCGTCCGCCAGCAGCTGAAAGCCAGCATGGAGGAGAACCGGTCTCTCCATCTGGGGCTGTGGGGGCTGATGTCCACCCCCACCTACATCGCCTCACCCAGTCATTTGGACATGCTCAGTCCCCTAGTTGGGAAAAAAGCACCAGTCTCTACACAGGCCCTGCTGGAAAAACTAAAGACGTTCCTTGAGGCGTACCAGGCCAGTGTGGCGAAGGCCAGAGCTGCCTCCTCTGAGGCCCTGCAGGCCCTGGGTAAGGCAAAGCGGCGCCAGGCTGAAGCTGACCAGGCATGGCAGCAGGAGAGGGCCTTGCTCCAGAGAAGCCTGGCAAATCTTCGGACCCAGCTCATCAACACCCGGCATGAGCAGCAAGGTGAGCGGCAGCAATGGGCCAAGGAGCGGCACAAGGCCGCCTCCAAGGCCATGATGCAAGCGCCCAGGTCGCACGCCGGGGTGCAAACCAATCCCCCAACAGTGAGTGGCATTGGAACGCAAACCGAGCCCCGGACAGTGAGTGGTTTTGGAACACAGACCGAGCCCCCGACAGTGAGTGGTACCGGCACGCAAACAGAGCCCCCGACAATGAGTGGTATCGGAACGCAGGCCGAGCCCCCGACAGTGAGTTGTACCGGCACGCAAACCGAGCCCCCGACAGTGAGTGGTATCGGAACGCAGGCCGAGCCCCCAACAGTGAGTGGTATCGGAACACAGGCCGAGCCCCCGACAGTGAGTGGTATCGGAACACAGGCCGAGCCCCCGACAGTGAGTTGTACCGGAACGCAGACCGAGCCCCCGACAGTGAGTGGTATCGGAACGCAGACCGAGCCCCAGAAGAAAGGACATCACTGGCAACTTCTGGACTTCTTCTACCGGAAGACCTGCCAAATGTTCAGGCTCCTTTTCCCCCCTTCCTCGCACTCCCTTCCCACCCCCCCCCCCTCCCCTCAGCTGCCGTCTTCTATGATCTGCGACCCGTGGGGGTCATAGAAGTTGACCCCAGGCCTTTGTGCCTAGCAGAGTGTGGGTTGCGTGAAGAGCATGGACACGGGTCAAAGATCAGGTGGACCACGGAGCACCGTCGCAATGGCAGTTAACTCCCTGCCCCCCACCGTCTCAACAACCTCTGGGGGTTGTTACCAGCGGGTGCAGAGCGAGTCCACCACACTGTCCCACAGGGGGCGCTGTGGTTGGGCACAGTGGGGCATAGTCCTCACTGTACTCTGCACCAGG
>JAODUK010034709.1:0-21949 GCA_027564635.1 Typhlichthys eigenmanni | reverse complement strand
TAATTTACCTAGGCTATTGAATGGGTCACCAAAACAATTGCCCTCCCAAATTTTTGGAGCAGGAGCCGTCACTGGGTTACAACTACGGTATGTGAATGTTGCACTTATTGGTCCCATATCATTGTGGATAGGACTAATTCCTACATACTGTACATGTTAGTTTCGCAGAGCCAGCCTTAACTTTTGTAAAGTCTGCAACACAGAGCTGGCTAACTGCGTCAAGATCCCCCTATCAAGATCTTGTCAAGTATACTTGACAGGAGAGTTATTTTGATTGACATGCACGACAACCAATTACATAACTCAATGAACAAATCAATCATTAAACACATACAGATGAAATATTTGGTAAACTTAACAACACAAGTCTGACTGTTTGCAGATCCTGATATTACATACATACACATTTTAACATACAGTATATTCTCTCCAAATTGGAGTTAAGTGCATATATTTTTAGCCATGTTGTCTTGTCTTATACAGTATATAAACCATTCACAAACTATGCCTACAGTGAATACTGCTGGTTAACCATACAGTATTTGTTTTTGTCTAAGTGAATGAGAGAGATACACTTTGAACCCTGTTAAGAACCCGTGCCAGTTTTATTGAGGTTTATATCCTTTTGTATGTTCTCATCAACTCCAGCCAACCGATCAAAAGTAAACCGTTAAATATAATATTCTTAGAATCACAATGCTGAAATCATACAGTAGTTAACCTACGGTATGTATACGGTGCTGCTGTTTTGTTGAATAACAGAAGTTTTACAGGTTGCAATAAACAGTATAACAAATCATAAACCATAAAATATGTGGTGTGGGTTAAATCTTTAACTCACTTTGTTTTATTGACGGGAGTAATGATCAAGGGGATAGAGTTGTTCCAACCTGAATTAATATGAGGACTGAAGTATGGGTAGAGACGTTCGGTGAAGGTACAGCCATTAAAGGAATAGATGTGAACCCTGTTCTCCACATCATAAAACGAGACCAGACCCCCCTCATAATCCACAAACACTCCCACCTTCTCAAGCTTCTCACTGACTGACAGACGGACAGCAGGGTTAGTAGCAGCTTTGTACTCACGCTTGTTCCTCAAACATATACTCCAGAATCCATTATTAGGACACAATTGGATTGTACCCTTCCTATTAATGGACTCTCTAGCCACTCCTATATCCCAGTCAGACTTTCCCTTAACCTCAACCTCGAAGTAGAATCTCCCTGACGAGAAGCCTGGCTTTCCTAAAACACAGGCAGCTCCAGAAAATCTATTTGGGTTGTCTTTCAGTTTCTTCAGTACACCTCTATTATATACCTGTTTTCCATCCTCAGACAGGACCAGATAAGGAAAGGCTGTTTCAGGGTCAAGAGTCACATCCACTGCATCCTGCTGGAGCGTCTTCAGTTCAGCTTCCCGTAGCTTCTTCACCTCCACGTTAAATGTCTTCTCGATCTCATCAGTGGCTCTCCTCAATGCTCCTGCGTAAGATGGCTGACGGACATTGATTTTGGTCCAGTCTTGCGTGAGAGCAGGGGTGTTCAGAGATGGGAGGTGGCTATGGAGGAGCTTGAGGTGATCTTCAGTGCATAGGAGCTTCTCTATCTCTAAGCTCCTTTTAGTTAGTGCCACAATTTCCTGCTCCAACTCATTGATGAGGGCTTTAGCTTGTCTCTCTGTAGATTTCTGCTGGTCATGAATTGAAGCAATGGTCTTCACCCGGCACATTTTGATGGCCTGCATGATAACGGCATAAAGACCTTCGCACGCTGTTATCCATTTGCCTGTGTCGTCTTTACCGAGTTTAACTGAGCATTGGATCTGCTGGATCTTAAGCCGTCTCTTCTGGATCATCTGCTGAACTTCAGCCCCTGTCTTCTCCATCTGAGCCTTCTTTCCTTTATATCCCTCTTTCAGAGGAACAACTACATGGAGCTTGTGGTCGAACTCACTACAGAACACACACACGCACACCCCTTCAGTCTGGCAGAACATCTCCAGAGGTCTGTCGTGTTTCTTGCACAACCGGGCCTCTAGATTCTCCACAGGATCGATCAGCTCATGTTTCTTCACGCCTGCTACGGTCTGATGCAGCTCCAGGTGGCTTCCACAATAAGAGGCCACACACACCAGGCAGGACTTCACAGCCTTGAGCTTGGTTCCAGTGCAGACATCACAGGAAACATTTCCTGGTTTGGCGCCTTGTTGGATCGACCAACTGCTGTCTGTCAGTTCAATGGACTTTTTGAACTGAGCAGCCAGCTCAGATATGAATGTGTTGACCTTCAGCTCAGGTCTTGTTTTGAAGGCTTCATTACACAGCGGACATTTGTACTGAGCTTTACCATGCCAGTGTTGTGTGATGCAGGCTTTGCAGTAGTTGTGTCCACATGGTGTGGTGACTGGATGGTTGAACACATCCAGACAGATAGAACACAGAAACTGCTCCTCAGACAAGAGACTGCTGGCTGAAGCCATTCCTAGACAACACACTTGTTTTAGTATGCAGTTTGATCAGGCTTACAAAGTACATATTCATTACTCATACTACCATCGTTGTGAACCTTAAGCATATACACTCTTTGAATATTTTGATATTTTCTGAGTTTGTTATTCTTCTGCATATCATTTATTAGAATAAAATCTTTGAAGAGTATACTCACCTCTGACCAATAAATATTATACACTTTCTTTTCTTTGGACAATGGGATGGACTGCTACTGTAGATTTCACTTCTTAAGTGTGACATTGACCCTTTCTCTCCTGCCCACCCGATCAGTTGCTCCTCCTCCAACAGAATAGTTAAAGCTATATCACCGTTTATCCTAATCACGAGGAGAATGCTGTTTAATGCTCCCAAATGCCTAAATAAAGGAGATAACCGCAGAACTGTTGGTTGGCCGCAAATAACCGGAAAATATTACCCACGTCTTAGACGATATGCCACTAAATAAACACAAACCAGTTTATCTGTTTAGCATGTTATCACAGACACACACATGTGCGCACGCACACACACACACACGTGTGTGTTTGCTTTCATATTGTAGTGTTTTATATACTATGTGAGGGAATGAGGATCAACACATTGTTGTATTAAACTAATTTATAAAATACTTTGTGTTAAGTCTGTCTTTGCATGTACTTTTATCAGTAGCCTATTTATCTTTTACTTGACCTGCAAACAGACTCATGTTATACTGATGTTCAACAGAAACGACACTACATTATTACTTCAAGATAAAAAATTGTTTAGCTAATTTCTTATTAAGTTAGACTTACTAAGACTTACTTGACTAAGCAAGAAACTCTGGTGCTGAGAAATACTAAGTGCCAAAATCTGCAGTTATTTGAATGACCTCTAGAGGCTGACTTCAAACGAGAGTCAATTCCTATAGAATCCTAGGTTAAAATGTCAAAATTATTATGCATTTTTTTATATAGGCTAAGCCATATGAATCCCATTATGGATAGCTGGGAGTTATAGGTGGAGTTAGGTGCTGCAAAGATGGCGACGGACAGAGTTTCTGCAGTGTCTGGCTAGGGAAGGCCTTAATCAATAATCGCGGCCCATCATATTGTGTCATTGTCTAGGCCTATAGACTTGTGAGATAACCCTGATCTCACAAGCTTCTGTTTGACTAAAGTTTGATATCAGCTTGAAATCATTGAGCTTCAAACCACAGTGATTCTGACCAATCAGAGTCGACCTGGCCGCGCCGGGTGTAGTTTAGGTGTGACGTTAACCGACAGTGATAGACAATCACTATCATTTCATCCATTCACCTGCCAGGTATTTTTGAAAGTGCCTGCCCTTTTTGAAACTGTTTCAATGGATGGTTTCCCAGTGTGGCGTATCAGGTTAGTGCAGGTCTAGTGGTCTGGGTGTTGGGCTTCCAGCCGGAAGGTCATGGGTTTGAACCCTGGTGTTGGCCTACCTGTAAGCGTCCTTAAGTAAGATGCCTAACCCCCTAACCCAGGGGTAGGGAACCCTGGTCCTGGAGAGCCGCAGCCCTGCAGGTTTTAGATGTCTCCCTGCTCACACCTGATTCTAATGAACAAAGTTAGAAGTGTGTGTGTTAGAAGCCTGATAAAGACCCATTCATTAGAATCAGGTGTGTTGGAGCAGGGAGACATCTAAAACATGCTGCGGCTCTCCAGGACCAGGGTTCCCTACCCCTGCCCTAACTGCTCCCGGTGGTTGGTCGCACCTTGCATGGCAGCAATCACCATCGGTGTATGAATGTGTGTGTGAATGTGAGGCAAAACATTGTAAAGCGTTTTGGATAAAAGCAGTCCATTTACCATTTAGTCATTATTGTGTCATGCTTCAGACAACGGCCATAGATTTGTGCTGCTGTCATAGTTACATACTGTTATTGCATGTTTTTAACAAATGTATTTACATTTACATTATCTTGCCAAGTTGTAATTTAACATTTGTATTTTTAATGATTATTTGCATAATGTTATAATAACCAATCCCCACTAATATTTGGTAATATTTGTAATTCCCCCCCCCCACACCATTATCTGAAAGAGTAATGTATAGGCACTTATGTGTGCCTGCCTATTGCTCTCAGCTAAAAACATTTAGCTGAGATTATATTTAAACCCTGTTTGCATTAGCGTTTTTACAGCCACCCTGCTGGCAATCCAA
Source organism: Typhlichthys eigenmanni (assembly GCA_027564635.1). Classification (NCBI taxonomy): domain Eukaryota; kingdom Metazoa; phylum Chordata; class Actinopteri; order Percopsiformes; family Amblyopsidae; genus Typhlichthys; species Typhlichthys eigenmanni. Next base: position 17,286 of record JAODUK010034709.1, on the reverse strand, counting down.
TCAGGGTGGGCAAGTGAGATGACCTTGAAGTCAAGCGTGTTTCTAAATGGTGATAGAGCTAGATGAGGCGATCAAAACAGTTGTAGCAACACTGATTGGTTAAACGCTGTCCAATAATTTCAGAATTAACCAGCGGTAGAAGGCAACAATATATGCAACGTTATATAATATGGTCTGGTTACACCAGGCTAATGTTTATCATATCTTGCGCACATCCAGGGCCCCTCCGAAGAGCACTCTGAGCAGGGTGATGATCAACAAGGCTCAGGGGAAGGAGCATCTGGGAAGCTGCACCAGGGACCCTCTCAAACAGCCCTTGTTGAAGAAGGTGCTGGCTCATGAAGAACTCTCCCAAGAGGCCTGCTTGGCCTTCATCGATATCCTTTACGTGTGTGTGTGTGTGTGTGTGTGTGTGTGTGTTCCTGTGTGTTGTATTGGGGTGTGTGTGTTGGTGTGTTCTCAAATGTGCATCGCTGGTTGATTCCACATCATATATATATATCAGCTAACAGGATATACAGTAGATCTAGCAGATCTATTCACTGCTATTTTATATTGTATCGTTGCTTACCTTTGTTAGCTTCAAAGACTATAGCTGTGGTGTTCCTGTGTTAGCTACCGGCTGTTCCTTGACCCTGGCCGCTACCTATAATGAAGTATATGGGCGACTACCCGTCCAAACGCGTGCGCTCTGTCAACGAGCTGACTGACCAGATCTTTGAGGGGGCGTTGAAGGCCAAGCCACTCAAAGACGAGATTTTCTGTCAGATCCTTAAACAGCTTACTGATAATCATATCAAGTGAGTCTGCTGCACACATGTATTGTAGTACACTTGCATACAGAAAGCTTTGTGCCTACACAAAGGCAACCAGAGCCTGGAATGTAAACAAGCGGTCAATTTTCAGCTGCAAAGCGATGTGCGACAAGCGCTATTGGCTGGCCACGGTTACATACATGCGTGTGTGTGTGTGTGCGTGTGTGTGCGTAGGTACAGCGAGGACAAAGGCTGGGAGCTGCTATGGCTGTGCACAGGTTTGTTCCCTCCCAGTAACATCCTGCTGCCTCACGTACAGAGGTTCCTGCAGGCCAAGAAACACCAGCCGCTGGGCCCAGACTGCATGCAGCGCCTACAGAAGTCCTTAAGGTACGTGCACGCACACACACACACACACACACACACACACACACACACAGTATATACTATGTGTGTGTGTGTGCTCTTTCAGTCTGTTTTGGAGATTTCCCTGTCAATATCTATGTGATTGTCTGGCCATGTTCGCAGTACTGTATGTACATGTGTAAGGTTACAGTAGCAAGCTGTTGTACCATTGAGGGTACTGGACAGTAGCTTCTTTAACTTAATTAAACTCCGATTTTTGGTAAGACGTATTTCTTTGGTCAACATGTTTAATCAACTGGAAGTATTGTACTGTACATGTATAAATCTACATGCTAAATGCTCTATACTGACATTGCATAGCATTTGATTATAAAAACTATTTGGACACTCTACTTTTTTCTGTTTTAGTTGTTTTCTGTTTTATACATTTATTTGTGTAACATTCTTCCTTTGTTAGTATATTTCTTTACTTATTTCTCAAGCTTCATTAGTAAATGGTGGCAGTGATGTAATTTAAGGCAGGGTTAGTCTTTCTAGAGAAGGCTTGCTAACTTGGAGCTCAAATCAAAACAAACTCCCGCAGAAGCTCCGCCCCACGCATTGAAACACATTGCGAAGCCAAGCGTTGTTGTTGTGAGTAGTGTTCCGCCACTTTGTTTATGTTCCTGTTTAATGAGCCAGGGCTGTGTAGAAGTACCGCATTATTTTCTTCAGCACACAGAACGGTAAACTAGCAAAATGCGAGAAGATATTTGGTGAGTTTGACACAAAGTGTATTAGTTTTCAATTAGCATACAATAGCTGACTGTACCTTTTAATTCAGATGTGACCACATATGTATAACTTTCATAGCTATTGGCCTATTCTTGCGTACAGGTGTTTGAGGTGGAGTCAAGTACCAAGGCTAAAGACTTCTGCCAGAGCATCTCCAACCGACTGATGCTGAAGTCTCCTGAGGGCTTCAGCCTGTTTGTCAAGATAACTGTCAAGGTGATGAGATACAAGACTCATTGGGCTCATGTTGCTTTTACGAATCGCAGCGTGACAATGCTAACAATGTTATTTCTGCGTGCCTTACATGGTTTTGACGTACTGCAGCAATTGTGTGGAGTTTTGCAGAAGCAACAGTGTTTACCTGAGTAAAATGGGCTTGCAATACTTTTTTTGCCTTAGAGTTGACCACCCTTAGAGACTATGCCTTAGAGTTGACCACTTATTTATTCTTCCAATATCTATTGTATTTGGGGAAAATCTATATTTGAGTTTTGATATACCCTGAAATGCATGTCTATACGATATACTTAAAACATGTATATAGCAGAAAACTGTTGTAATTGAGTCCTGAGCAAGAGAAAGACATGACAATATATTGTTTTATATTCATAGCCTGGCTGGGTGTGTTCATGCATGTCAGTGTATGTGTGTGTGGCCTACAAGGCATTTGTTTTGGTATGAGATGTTGGTGTTTAGTGCGACATCTAGTGGCAGACAGGATATACATATATAGTCCCTTTTTAAAAATGGTACATTTGTGATCGTATCCACAGGTTATTAGTGTCCCTGATGGAGATTTCTTCTTTGACTTTGTGAGGCACTTGACAGACTGGATCAAAAAAGCCCGGCATGCAAAAGATGGTAAACGGCAAGACAAGTTGATGTAGTGTCTGTAAATAGGAGCCATTTATATAAGCACCCATGTTTGTTGTCTTGTCATTTTGTGTGTCAGGGTGTAGTGCCTACACTGACCTATCAGGTGTTCTTCATGAAGAAGTTGTGGACAAACACTGTGCCAGGGAAAGACAACATGACTGACTCCATCTTCCACTACTACCAGGTTAGTTCTTGTAGTCTTCAGCATTATACAATAAGTAGTAAAGTGTATTCATACCCTGCCTGGGGATTGCAAGATGTGTTTAGGGTTTCAGCTTGATAATGTTATGTTTTTCTAGTTTAAAATGTGTATTGTTGTTTATGGTTGCTCATGTGTGCACGATATTGGATATGCAAACAAGGAATAACTTAATAATATTCTTCATTCTTTGTGTAGGAGCTGCCTAAATATCTGTCTTCTTATTTCATAATATTTTTTTTCATTCTTTGTGTAGGATCTGCCTAAATATCTGCGCAGCTACCACAAGTGTTCCAGAGAGGAGATGCACCAGCTGGCTGCGCTGATCTACAGGGTGAAGTTTGAGGAGGACAGCTCCCACTTCCCCAACATTCCCATGATCCTCAAGGAGCTGGTCCCTCAGGACCAGATCCGACACCTCCCTCCTGACGATTGGAAGAGGGTGAGGCACGGATGAACGCTTTACACTAGGTTCCTTAACATTGTATTAAGCATTTAGCGAGGGTTAAGTTTCACCCAAGATATTGGATTAATTAAAAGATGGAGCACTATATTGCCTTTCAATGGAAGAAAAAATGAAAGTCTTCTGGTCTCTTAAAGGTATAGTCAGCTATTGCAATATAATTATAAAATAATACACATTTTGTCAAATTCACCAAATAACTCCTCACACATCGCTAGCTTACTGTTCTCTGCATGTTGAAAAAATTATCTGATACTTCTACACAGCCATGCACTGCAAAAAATTGCAAAAAATAATGAATACAAGGTCATATTTGCTCATAAGTAAATAAATCTGCCAATGGAAAAAGTGAAAATTTACGTGGTAAGATTTCTTGAAATAACTCATATCTGGATAGATGAGCTCGTTTGGTAAATTTGTCTTACATTAAGTGTAGTTAGATATTTTTACTAGAAATTAGACAAATACACTTGGTAAGATTTAGATTTTTTTGTAGTGTGGCTCCGTAAATAGCAACATAAACAAAGTGGTGAACACCGCTTACATCAACAAAGACGTAGTACGAAGCTTTGCTTCACAATGCAATGTATTTCTAGGTGTGGGGCGGTGCCGCAAAGGACCGCAGAGGGATATTGTTTTGTTTTGAGCTCGAAGTTAGCAAGCGTTCTCGAGAATGACTGACCCTGCCTTTAAGTGGCATTATGCTGTGGAGGCTGATGTAGGCATTTTCTCTGGTTTCACTACAAGACAGGTTGGCTGCATGTGCATGTTAGTGCATGTGTGTGGCCCACAGAGAATTTGGTTTGCTTTGAGATACTGGTGACATCTAGTGGTAGAAAGTCATATAGAAGCACTTTTAACTAATGTTGTGCATTAAATTGTAAAGTGTTCCTGCATTTCTTTTAATGTTGTGAAAATGTTCACAATACTGTATGTACAGTACAGTAGTAGGTTGAAATCATAGTATAAATGGTTGTTGAATTACAATTGAAACAATAAAAACCAAAATCTTGCAGTATTTGATCACTCCTTCATTTAGAATAAACTGACAAAGGGCTACTGTGGCAAACTAGTTATGAAAAATGCTGGTTGTAGGAGGAATGTGCAACAACACACATGGCACCACTGTGCTGCATGTCCGATGTGACTCCACAGTAGCCGCTGAGCTCTAGACTGCCCCTGCTAGTCATAGCAAGTGTTTGCTCTTATTGCTGTATCTAAGGATCTAAACATCTATATTTGGTGCAGAAATGACCAATATCATGTTGGTCTTTTCCCCCTCCCAGTCCGTTGTGTCACTATATAGCAAGCATTCCATGAAAACCCGTGACGAGGCCAAGCTTGACTTCCTAAAGGTTATCTACAAATGGCCCACCTTTGGCTCGGCCTTCTTTGAAGTAAAGGTACACAAAAACATTCAACACTTGTATCTGCTGGTGTGTTAATAATCAATGTAGATTGTAAACTGTTTTATACTATATTATATATATACTGTATATATATATTACCGATCTTTTTCTTTTCCATCTGCAGCAAGCCACTGATCCAAATTACCCAGAAACCCTCTTGATAGCGATCAAAAAACACGGAGTCAGTCTGATTGATCCCAAGTCTAAAGTGAGTTCACCTTTGTCTGTGTCGATGCTGCATAATGTTATAACTGTAGATTATATCACGGCAAATAAAGAATAATAAATGTTATGGTAAAATGTTGCACAATGTTTAAACTGTAGATTATATCACGGCAAATAAAGAATAGTAAATGTAATAGTATAATAATACATTTTAATAATCAAAAGTTGACCACTATTGACGCGTGGAATTTTCCAAACGCTGTACGTTCGATTGTGTGGGCCTGAAGACGTTTTCTCGTCCGGTATTTCCCGTAGGACATTCTGAAGACACATTCCTTCACCAAGATCTCCAACTGGAGCAGTGGAAACACCTATTTCCATATCACCATCGGCAACCTGGTGTGAGGCAGCAAGCTGCTGTGTGAGACCTCCCTGGTGAGTGTGTCCTCTCTGTGGACAACCAGAGGTTAGTGGCGAGCAGCTCCCCGCTGCCTCGTGTACACAGTTGGCTCAGGGTCCAGGAGCTGCCCCTCCCCCCAATCTTCCTTTGACAATGAAATTAGAGAATAAATTATTGCAAAAAAATAAATATATATCCTAATTCAAAATGTGGTCAGATGTGGACAAATAGTCCATCAAGCTTTCATTCCAAATGAGATATGTAATTGAGGAAACCTAACTTATGAAACACAGAACGTATATAATGGCCGTTACGACGTGCGGTATGCATTTATTCATGCATACCGAATGATCGGAGATCGGATCGTAATATTAATGAACCCACAGGGCTACAAGATGGATGACCTCTTGACCTCCTACATCAGCCAGATGCTCACCACCATGACCAAACAGCGCGGTTCCCATGGCAACAGCCAGTGAGGCCCACAACATGGTAGCATATCAGTTTTCCCGTTGGGCGATGTGGGGGCCTATAGCAAGCCAGTCCGGTGGTCATCGCTGTATTTAGTGGCCCATATACAGTATGCAGCCAATAACCCATGTCTCATATCTATTAAAGTTCGTGAATAGGTGTCGAAATGGAAATTGGTTGAAAGAACTCCCAGGCAATAATGCCAACATCCATTTAGAAGCGTACTGTATCTCAGTCCTGTGTTAACACTCACCTGTTGCCTTTAATTAACCTTTTCTTAGTGTTTCACGAGTAACATGGCAACCAAGATATGTTTTAGCACTATATTATAGTGCTGTGCTCAGTGTAACCAAAGTCCCTATAAGCTATATATATATATATATATATATATATATATATATATACATACATACATGCACACACACATACATACATACATACATACATACTGCTTGCATCACTTGTATGCATGGCCAATAGCTTATGTAAACTATAATTGGTTAAAACAAGCCTATAGGGCTTGTGTCCACCAGATTACTTTTCATAGCGCCGAGAGCGCCCATGACTCCTTTTTCAAAGCGCTTCTCTCCAGCGTTTGTTGCTAGGCTACAAAAAAACGACATTGACGACTCTAGCGCTGCTCCAAAAGTTGAACTGTTTTCAACTGAACGCGCCGGGAGCGCAGCTCTAAACAACGCTGAGGCTCCAAACGCGCTGGACTACATAGGGTTTGTATAGAAAAGAGGCGATCTCAGCACTAAAAACGCATTTTGTGGACACAGGCCCTTATGCTTTATATTATAGAATGACACGTTTTCTTACAAGGGCAAGTTTAATATTGATGTATAACCAATGATGAATTATTAGTCATTCTATATTCTGACCATAATCTAACCGTAAGAATTGTCTTAATTTATCTATACAAAAACTACTACTTTTTATAGCTGTTATGGTTCAAATAACAGCAACAAAAATCAGTACATTATATATTCTAAAGGTTTTCCTTTACCATTTCATATAGTAGTGACTTATTTCCAATATGTCTTTAAGAAAAAAACGATATATAACACACCAAAGAATCCACTGAGCTATACTATATACTCAAGTATTTGATTTTTTTTTGTTGTTGAATTTTTTGCCTATGTTGGGATGTTTTGTAAATTGTGATGTAGTTAGTATAGCTTATATAATATTGCCAATTCAGTCTTATATAGTACACTCCACCATACATGTGATAGGTTACATTTGTTAATAATTACCAAGCAATCTAGTTACAAATAAACTTTATTAGTGAGTTGAATGTACAGTATATATACACTATGCACACATTCATAAACATCTCCAGTAAATTCATTGTTAATTATTTTACATAAAGGTAAGATAATAGCCATTATTATGGGCAGTCTGAGAAACGTCTAGTCAACAACATCTATTACTTTACTACATCCAGTGAGTGATATTTCTAAAACATGTTTGTACTTGGATGGATCATTAGCAATGATTTGTAAATGTGTGGCAATACTATTAGCTCTTTTATTGATAATATAATGCCACTGTATAGTTATTGATACATAAGTGACTCATTGCCAGTCCAGATCTGTTTTGATACAGTTGAGTCTTATGTAAATAATAGATTTAGATTTAAATAAAAATACAATTATTAAATATGGACACATTTGTTATATTGCTACTGCATGTTAGTCAAACTCCAAAAAGAAATACATATGCACAAATGGTCTCAAGCATTAAAGACATCTGTATACAAAAACTGGTCATTTGTGATTCTTTATCAAATTATAAAATGAAACTCTATGCACACAAATATAATTAAAGTGGGAAAGAATATAATCCAAGCTACTTAAAAAAGAAAAGAAAAAACTGAGCTGGAAAATTAAGGTTATTTGCATTTGTACTGCTTTACTGTACTGTGAATTAAGAGGATCAGAAACTCATTTACTCCTATGGCCATTACACTATTAGATGTTACGAACCACTAATTAACGGCGAGTCCAACGGAAAAGTCTCCATATCTTGACTCTCTTATTACTACTTCTGTATACTGTATGTCATATTGTGTATTTGTTATTTATGTGTGGGTTGTGTGGATATCCTGTACTGTCTCTCCTGTTGCCGAAAGAATTTCCCCTCAGGGATAATAAAGATTAATTGACTTGACTTATTGACTAAATGATGCAGAAAATTAATTGGTGTCATCACTCAGAATTAACTCTCATGGCTGTTTCATAGTCTACATCTACGCAACCTACAGTATGAAGACACAGTTGCAAACGCAAGGCTTGCGCACATGTTGTTATGCTCGCTATAGAGAACGCAGCTCAGTTGCTGCGGTGTACCTTGTCAGATGCGCTGCTCATCCAACAGGTGGCAGCAGAGTTTCAGATGACTTGTGTCTCTGAACTCATCAAACATAAGAGTGTCCGATGAATTCAGAGAGCCGGTGAAGTCTAGAGAAAGTAGTGTCGGGTAACAGACACAAAATTGCTCTGTGCCACTTTTTGCAGCAGGTTTCCTTTTCATCTGGGCTTGCACAAATTTGACCCTAGTCTGCTTATATAATAAAATTATATATATTTAATATATAGTGCTCACACAATACTCAGTATATTACGCAGTAAATAAATGGTCACATACAGTTCCTCGTTGCCATCGCTTCTTCTGTTGTAGACGGAGAGCCACAGTACATGATTATTCCCATTATGGGAAAGGCATAATCATGCATCACAAATGTGTGATGCAAAGACATTTTGCTGTGCGTCAAATTCTCCTTGTGTACCTTAACGTGTTAGCGTTGCTTGTGTAGACTATGACACAGTCCTTAGCGTCTGCAACTTAACAACCCCTTCTCTCCCACAGAGGAAGGACTTGGTCATTCAAACATTCATTAAACATGTACACACTGAATGGCTCAGCGCAGGTTGCCAGGTTAGGATGGGAGACTGTAGCTGCTAGTTAGTGTACAGTGACGGTTGCCAGATTGGGTGCGGAGGTCAAAGGATAGAGTTTCTCTCCCTGTGAGTTCACACTGAACACTGACCACACATCGCTCATTTCTGCACCAAGACAACACAGTTGGAGAGGCAGGGGTTAACACTCAACATAATGATCTAGTATCTTCGTTTTTAAAGTATTGGCTCACTTAAGGCCCATATATGCTTCTGCATCAAGGCTACGGTGTCAGTTACTGATAGGGCGTAGGCTGACGTGCACCTCTCCATAAATGTAACTATGCGTCCATTTCATTGTTGTTAATGCAGCGAAAATCGGTCTTTTATGATACTATTTTGTGTCGGCACAGATTATTTCTATGATATATGTTGGTGTAACTAAGGGATTCGCTCGAAATAAATATTTTTATAAGCATAAATGGGCTTTAAGACAACACTCAACGTAACAATCATGAAAGCAGTCTACCTTCATTAATAGAGTAATGCCTCGCTTTGACAAAGCCACACGCAACGCAACGATCTAGTAGGTTACCTTAATTTTTAAAGTAATCGCTCGCTTTGGCAAACATAGAGATCTACTACCTTCATTTTGAAAATAATGTCTCTCTTTGGCAAACCCACCCTCACCTGTTCTGAACTTGCTGTAAGTGCCGTTGTCCATCGTTGCGGCGCTGCCCGCGCTGAAAGCTATCGCGCGCTCACGCCACCTGTCGACAACAAAGGCAGTCCTGACTACCAGACAAGCACACGCAGGCAACTGAGCACTAACAGGTGAGTTTATCTATAGGCTGTAGACTGGAGTGTATGTGCGACTCACCAATGGAAAATGAATATGATGACAATCAGGATAAGACAGCACACATCTGTGAGGATCCACATCAGACTGAACTCATCTGGAGTCTGAGAGAGAGAAGGAGAGTGTTAGAGAGAGAGAGAGAGACTATAGGGCAACTATAGGGTTAGGTTTGGGCCTTGGTGACACATAACCACACTTGCAAACACTGGCCAGGACGACATAACAAACATACTATATTCTGCATCTGAAACAGCGGCTTACTGTTTATCGCTGACTATTTACCATGATGAACAGTGGCGAGCGCAGCATGCCGAGGAGCTGGGGGGCGTTGGTGGTGACGGAGGGAACGCCCGCACACCAGGCCAGCGAGAACAGCCACGGCTGGCTCACCACGTACAGGTTGGTGGTGATGTTGAACGCTGCGTACTCGCTGCACACAGAGTGACCACAGACATACAGATGCAGTGTTATCTCAGAGGTCGGCCATTTTGACGAGCCACACACAGGTACATGGTCATATACAGTAGATGCATGTTAAAGACATCTCAGAGGTCGGCCATTTATTTATGAATATATAGTGTGTGGAGAGTGGCGCAGATGAGTAGGAAGGTGGCAATAGACTAGTGGTGATGTTGTTTGGTAGGCTATGCTTGTTTTAATTGCCTGGCTACAAAATATAATTGTTAATGCTAGTTTATATTTTCTCCCCATATACTTTACTGCAGGCTATGCTGAATATTGACAGGCTTGTTGCTCACAGGCAGTATGTGTGACAATTCTCTGCACAGATTTTTTACCAGCAGTGCCAAATATTAACAATTGCTTATATAGTGAATGCTGAATACATTTACTGAATGCTGTCTGTGGAGTAAAGAAGGAATTAAAAACCTATTCTGTATTTTTTCAATTCAATTTTACAATACATACAAATCATATTAATGTTCATACTGGTTTAAATAATCAATTTGATCATATTTCCCATATTTTTTTAGCAAGGGTTTTGTGTGAAATTAATTACACGCCTGTCCCATATAGACGCCTGTCCCTAATAATGGCCTTTTGAATTTATTGGTTGAAGCAAATAAAAGCCCGGGCTTTGCAGTTTTACGATAAATGCAGTCCATTTACCATTCTTGTGCAGGAATCCTATTATCTCTTACATTTTCCATAGTGTAACTTATTTTGAAATGAGACTATTTACTGTGAAGAAGAACAATCACAGACCTGATGCGTTCAGAGGACATGGAGCTATAGTGCAGGTTGAGTTTGACGATGTGGTTGCGCTGAAGCTCCTCTAGGGGGAGCTGGCTGCCCGACGTCTGCTGCAGCTCAGGGTCCATCTCGTGGACCAGGGCTCGCAGGTCCGAGGGGAGCCACAGTACCTGGGTGAGTGCATTCACACACAGAGCATAGCAACAGGGTCCAATCTAAATGGCACTGTGGAGGTGTGGGCATGGCATACGCATTCCCTGACTGGTATGGTGGCCAACACTGGTACTGCAGCTGAATTGACCAATACATCGATTTCCCATAATAAGATACTGTAGTTGTTCAACAATGCAATTTTGCAAAATCTATTCGTTATATTATGAAATTTAGTCTAGGGTGAGTTTGAGTCACCTATGGAGCCCAAGTAAGCTTGCTGTTTTGTGTGACATCACATTACCACAAACGTGACGAGGAGGAAAGCCTTTTTCCATTAAATGGCCGCCATTTTGAGGTGCCACATCCATTTTTATAACCTGCAGAGGCATTACAGAGAAGACATGCCAATTAGAGAATTCTGAATGGAACTCTATGGGAGAATTACGCAACGGCAAATATGGCAGCTGGAGGAAATTACCCAATCGTCTGCTTTACTACTGTAACTGCCAGACATTAACCTATTTAGCCATTTGTGTTGTTGCACTGATGCAAGCCGACAGTTTGAAAAAAAAACAGTTCACCAAAGCGGTTGTTATCAGACTGTAATGTTGATGTCTCTGACTCATTCATTTACATGCAGTCTTCCTAATAACTGCCCAGAGGTAAGATGGCCGCCGAGTATCAAGACCCACCTATAAGGACAAAGACCTTACTAAGATGGCTGAGCAGCCAGACCTGAATGGACAATGACCTTACCAAGATGGCTCCCGAGCGGCCAGACCCTGCCTATGAGGACGTAACAACACATCTGTTGTCCCACCTGGGAGGAGCGAATGGAGGACTCGTTGCGGATGACCTCCAGTGTGCGCTGAATCCACGTGTCCCTGTAGGGGTGGCCTCTGGGCGGGCGGTACAGGTCGAAGATCACCGCCTTGTCCCGCTGGGCCGCCAGCTCCAGGAAGGTGTGCAGGCGGCAGACCGACTGGTTCTGTGCCCTCACCCGGTCCTCTTGGCTCAGCGACCCCGCCGTGGAAAACGGGTCATCCTAGGGAGGTAGGAGGTAGGGGCAAAATGTATACGTACAACAGGCCTGTGTTGCACTGTGTGGCATTATAGGCTTCCAAAAGGACAGTTGTGGTTTTAAGTTATATACTGCATTGCCAGAAAACAACTGTGAAAACTAGACTGTGTGAGCAGTATTTAATCCAAGTGCACATTGCATAGCGTCATTGCACAGCTGTGCAGTTACATTTAGTGTGAGGTTAGTTTTCCGTATGTTACGTATAGATCAGAATTAGCATTTTTGCTTCCAACTACCATGAAGTCACTCAGTTAAAGGTGGAATCAGGGGAGATGGAGAAAGAATGTTGGTGTTTGAACTCGATCAAATCAAAAACACCTCCCTTTAATGCAATTAAGGTGCTCCCTCAAAACGTGTGTGGTGTGGTCTGCATCACTTTGTGTGCTCTCATTTACAGAGCCATACTAATGCCATGTACACCCCAGTGTATTTACAACTGCACCAGCTGGATCTGGCGTTTAGACCATTGTAAACAGGGTGATCAATATTGGGATCATGGTTCCTTGTTACTGTATGTTGAACAAGCTAACAACAAGTTAACTAGCCAATTAGCTAACAAGATATGGACTGGTTAAGATGGCGCCGTTAAATGGCGACGCGCCAAGAGAAGACTCAAGTCATCCAGCGCATGACCTCTTCTCTTATCTTCCGTCGGGGAGGCGTTTATGTAGCATCAGTGCAAGGACGTCCCGCCTAAGAGATAGCTTCTACCCTCAAGCAGTTAGACTCATGAACAGTGGTTGGTAGGGCTGTTGTGGCTGTGGGCTGCTTTGTTTTTAACCTTAGTTAATATTGAAGGATGAGTGGGATAGTACGCTTGGCTGCATGTCTATATGCGGGTACTTGTACAATTTAGGAGTATATGTTCTATAGGTACGCAATAAGTAGAGGTACGGATGGTCATATATGTATATGGGTACTTCATGTCACGTACTCATGTTCACTAGTTTATATGTATGTGGGTATGTGCTAGTTATTTATGGGTATGTATTGTATATTTTAATGGGTCCTTATATTTCACATTGTTGTGAACTTAAGGGTGGAGAGAGCCATGGCAAAACAAATTTCATTGCATTCTACTGTATTCTACTGTGGGAGCATATGACAATAAAGTGAATCTGAATCTGAATCTGACAGAGAGGAACCAGGTGCCAGCATTGAGGCTCGCCAGCTCCGCCCAGGTAAACATGGCCGCCGGGCTGTCTGTCCGGTTGGGGAAGACCTCCCGGACGTTGGTGGTGCGCCGCAAGGTTCGGTCATGCATCAGGAAAGGCACCCCGTCATGGCTGTCACAAACACAGGACAGGTCATTGTTACGGGTTGGCTCTTCTCACTTGTGTGTGTGTGTGGTTGCTGACTGAGATGCCGGTGCTCTAGTATGACATCTAGTGGCTGAAAGTCATATAGCACCACCCTTTACAACAGACTCTAGGGGACGGTGTCATATACGTGGATTAAAGGCAGGGTTAAACAGTATCGCAGGCGCTGCCTCACACATAGAAATGCGTTAAGCAAAGCATAGTGCTACGGCTTTGTTGGTATGAGCGGTGTTGGCAACTTTGTTTTGTTCCTATTTACGGAGCCAGAGCTGTGTAGATAATGTTTTCAACACGCACAGAACAGAAGAGATATTTGTTTAATTTGCCAAAAAGTGTATTAGCTTACAATTATCTTGAAATAGCTAACTATACCTTTTAAGACTAGTCCAAGACTAAAAGAAAAATGAAAGATCTCTGCTGAAGAATATTCTTAGCCTGTTAAACCGGTCATGGATGCTTGGCTGACAAACCTAATGGTGACATCTGTTTCCAGCCCTGTGCTCCCCGCCTCCACAGCCTTCAGGAATGACATGAGGGTGTTCTCTGGTGCAAGCTGCACATGCGATCACAAGCAAACCAGAGGTTAACAAAGTCAGAGGAAACAAAAGACATAGATACAGAGAGTGTATCATCTTACAATGGCTGACTCCACCTTTAACTAACTCAACTAGTGCTGAGGACCGTAATCCGCCACTGACTCCTTCCGACTCACCATGGGGGCACCCCTGTGCCCAATCAGGGCAGGGGCAGGCCCTAGGGTGCCCCTCTCCTTGATGCAAGGGGAGTACATTCCCAGCGGTACCAGGGAGATGGTAAACAAGACAGTTAGGTACAGTCCCAGAATGGTTCCCTGTCTGGCTGAAAACCCCAGACACGCACGCATGCATGCGCACACACACACAGAAAGAGACACACACACACACACACACACACACACACACACACACTCGCGTAGAAAGACAAAAATAGAAAGACACACACGCGTAGAAAGACACACACACAAGTAGAAAGACACACACACACACGCAGAAAGGCACACATTTAGTATTACTGTTACTGTTGAGTATTACAGCTCTATATGCTATGAATAAGGTTTTACTGCTAGAGTGAATCCATCTGAGAAGCCTATTTAAATGCATTAGTTAAAATCTAAACACAAACCCCTGCCACACAGTGTCCCTCACCTCTGCTGTTCAGGCGAAAGAAATGCAAAGCAATCGGCCAGGCCAGGGCTGTTATTAGTACGACTCCACCCAAATGTAAGTAGGGCGCTGTTACCTGTCCAACAAACAGACAGACATCAGCGAGACATCCCCAAGAGGATTAGGTGTTGCGACTCAAAGAGGACAGAAAGAGGAGTCACCTGAAAGGAGAGCAGAAGTGTTTTCCACTCCTTGCCCCAGAGGTCAGATAACACAGCCAAGGCTATGATGGAGAAGGTTAGGGTGACCAGGATCCCAATCTGAGAACAGAGCAATGTTAGCCACCAAGGCAACCCCCAATCGTCTGGTTTAGCCTCTGTTCAACCTCTGGTGGTCTATGCAACGTCCAGTAAAGAATATTTTTGAACAAACATCTTTAAAAGCTAATAAAATCTAATGAAAAGGTATGAACCTTTCTTTAATAAAAAATAAAGGCTTAACAATCTCTTTTTCAAGAGCATCCTAGTCACTATAAACTGCAGCAAATCATTACATCACAATACAGGCAGACTAGATACTGTAGATATTCTCTAAAACAATTTGTACTTGTTTAAGACAAGTGTCAGATTAAACTGTTACTGCTAAGGTGCTGTATATGTTATGTTCTTGAACGTATCATCTAATTCTACCTTGTATTTGCACAAATACTCCCTATTGTTACCTTGTGACTCCAGTGTAGATAAATACTTTGGCCCTCAGACAGCAAACACACAGCCAAGAGCTGTAAAGGTGAAGGAGAGAGACAGTTAGGAAGTCAGTGCTTTCAGACAACAAAACAATACAATACAAAATACTTGCAATCATTAGGGGAGCAGGATCTAGTGGTCTGGGTGTTGGGCTCCCAGCCGAAAGGTCGTGGGTTCGAACCCCGGTGTTGACCTACCTGTAAGCATCCTTGAGCAAGATGCCTAATCCCTAACTGCTCCCGGTGGTTGGTCGCCATCAGTGTATGATTGTGTGTGTGAATGGGTGAATGTGAGGCAAAATACTGTAAAGCGCTTTGAGTGGCCGAAAGGTTAGAAAAGCACTATATAAATGCAGTCCATTTACCATTAACAGTGTTATCCTGAGACAGTCTTGCTCATACAGTACAACTGATAAAATGTTTAGCTCAATGTCAGGCTGAATTCCTTTAGTCTGTTTTTATAGCATTTCAGTAGCTTCAGGATATATAAAACCATGTCTCATATGTATACAGTACAGACTTAAATAGTTTAGACATCAATCCTCCTGACCTACAGTATTTAAAACATTTGCTAAATGTATATTTTTGTTCCTAAATAAAATATTTCACACATACGCTTACAAAGCAATAATATAAGGTCCTCATATACTGTACCATATTTTAAACATTAATATAGCAGCTGAGTAATATATTTGCAAAACTGCTTTGATTTATTTATGAAATTGTTTGTTTTACTGCAATTATTATCTGTGTCTTTCTTGGGTGTATATTTTAATGTTGTTTGTGTGAGCCTTTAGAATGTTGTGTTCTGAGCTGAGAATGATATCGCACTTCCCTCAGTGTCGAGAGTGTGTGTGTGTGTGTGTGTGTGTGTGTGTGTGTGTGTGTGCGCGCGCGCACGTACGTGTGTTTGTGTGGCCCACAAAGCATTTGTTTTGTTAGGTGTGAAATCTAGTAGCAGACAAGATAATAAATAGTTACTTCAAGAACCGATAACGTGTTGATGTATTTTAAAGGCTAGACGATACCTATCCATTACATGATGACAATAACATTAAACTTATAGGATAGACCAGGCCTGGGCAAAGTCAGGCACGGGGGCCGGATGCGGCCCTTTGAGACGTTCTACCCGGCCCGCCCGGTACATCAAACATAAAAATAATAATAATACAACATAAAATTACTTGACGAGCTCTGCGGAATGTTACTTTATTTACTGCTGCGTAAAAGAAAACATAGTTAAAGTCAACTGTTAGGTTTGATTATGAAAATGGTGTTGCATAGGAATTGCCTATATTCATACTGTATATATGCAAGTTAACAAAGTCAGCTGTTTTGTGTTTTATTTTAAAATGTGTTAACAAAGTAGCGTGGCCCGCAAAGTTCTGACGTTTTCAATGTGGCCCCCAAGTGAAAATAATTGCCCACCCCTGGCTTACACAGACGTATGTCTGTGTAATGCTGTATGAAGTGGACTGCTGGCACAAAAAGGTGTGTGTTTGAAACCCGAGGACAACAGGAGGGTTTTAAAAGGCACGAAAAAACAACACAAATACATAAAGAAATAATTAATAAATACACACAGAAATGCCAGTTAAAAAACAAACAAAATCATACACAATCAGATGGCGCCGTCAGGTGGCCATATACTATATTTTAAAGGACATCACGAGGGTTAAGGTGTGTTTAACCAGAATTGGACAAAATTAGACAAAAAAATGTTTATCCCTTAACTTAACCCTTAGCCCCTAAATTCTATTGGACTACCAAAACCACTATTTTATAGAAGTTGAGCGCATTTTGTTAACCCAAATAATTTAAACATTTAGTGCAACTGTACAAATATAAAACCTAATTGAATATAGACAAATTGGAAATCTGTAACGCCTTGTCGTGGTGAGGCGAGTGCAAATGAGAAAAAAACCAACAGAGATTCCAGAAAAGCAACGAGCCTCACGGCTCGTCCTTTAATTGAACGGAAAAGAACTAAAACA
>JAODUK010034698.1:0-21950 GCA_027564635.1 Typhlichthys eigenmanni | reverse complement strand
GACCACATCTTGGAGTTCCTCAAAGAGCTCACGTATCAGAGCTGCCTCACTGTAAAAGGCAAGTGTTGTTTACTTGTACAGGGACGAGACCCGCTTATTTCAACATTCTGTATGTCGAGGCAGATAGTTGCCAATACGGGCAGTGTGGTTACCACAGAGTTTGATTGAAATTTAAAAACATTTAGTATACTGTATATATATATATATATTTGAGGCATACACCAAAAAAAAAACTCAAAGAAACTTCAGTGAGACATTTTATTTTTCATATTATTTCATATTATTTTTTTCGGCACCAATAACTTGGATTTTGTCTGAACCTTTTATGGTGTGATATTTGATGGATCAATTGTAGCGTGAGTAAAAATGACATTTGAACATGTAGCGTTCGAGTGTGAGAAGCCAAATTGACTCCTAGTTAAGTTAACACATTGACAGAGATAAATGGGACCAGATGTTTGACTATTTTGGATTGTGATTCAGTCCTGCCTCTCCCAGCTGAAAGAATTCGGGTTTCATTACCGTAGAACAAGTTACTGTGCATTATCAACTGCTATTAAATCAACTGTGAGTGCAATGAGATAGTTTGACATGCAGTGCATAGAAATATTTTGAGGTCAGGTATTTTCACTTCTCAGACAGTTCAATTTCAGTGCCTTTATACAATGCAAAATATAGCATGTTTGTGTTAAGAAATGTATTTATTGAAATTAATAAAGTTGTTGCTTCCACTGGACAAAATCACCTTTATGTTTGTGTACCAAATTGTGCTTGTGCGTTAATAAATAAATGTCACACATAAAAGGTTCATTGTTAGTGTGTTGTTTACTACTGTTTTTATCATTTTGATTAATTGATTATTAGTGAAACATCTACAATATTACCTATTTCATGCTGGACCTGACTCTCCTGGAAGATAATTTATTTATACATAGACCATTCCCATAATTACTTCATCAGAGCATTTTCATGTGGTCCATTGGACAAAAATGAACCAGTGGAATTGATTACATTCACTCCCTATTTAAAATTGGGGCTTGTGCAGCCGTTTGAGACGTTAATTGTGATAAGACAATACAACATGTTGAGGCACGGTTGTAATATCCACACAAAACAATTCATTTTTCACTAAGTCTGAAATGAAAGTGGAGGCAATGAAAACAGTGATTGTGACCCTAATATACTGTTTTATATAATACCTGTCTGGCAGCATGAGTTAGACAAGAACATGCAGCGCTCTTAGAAGCAAAGTCCCTCAAGGTTCTGACACACTGACACAAATTAATTGCAGAGCTCTGCGGCAGAATAAAGGCGTCTGTGCTGTGATTAGTGAAGGCCAAGCGCTGAGGCTCCCTGCAGACATGAACCAGCATTCCACAAGCACATGTCATGGCCAGGATGGCCCAGAGCCATAGAGAAGACTGAGTCGCGTCAACGGAAGCTCGACATTCTCAATGGTCACGTGATTTGTATAGACAGTTTCAGGAAGTGCTTGGCTCTAGTGGGCAATTTGAACCAATACAGATATAAATGCAATTTTTGGTAATTAGTATGATATTATATTATTATATTTGTATTATATATTTTAATGGGTGCTTCTAGTATTCACGTTTAACTTCCGGGAACAGTTATGAAGTTCCACGCTCCACTGTTGCTTTGGGGGAAAAAAAAAAAAAACGATCCATTGGAGTGAACAGAGTTGACGTGACACTCTGTTCTACATGGCTCTGGGATGGCCGTCTAACAGCCTGCACGCACACGCACACCGCCATCCTGACGCGAACCAGAATGGCACACAGGCACGCACAAGCTTTGATGTGCACACGCGTGCACACGTTCCGTGTATAAGCTGTGTATTTCTCTTGTAACATTCACGTCATTCACATTCTGAATGACAGCAGTACAGTATGAAGGTGTTGTCTGCAATACCACCACATATAAGATCTGACAGCTTGTCGTACCGTGCTGTATGGTGTCGTGTGCGATATTAATCGTCACTATGGCTGACAAGAGGGTTTCAGTGTTTTATAGCGCTTGGGAGCGTTACACTCCTAGAAGAGATAGCAATGTTATGTTGGACGTTTCAGGCCCTTGTAAATAAATACGGTAGGTAGGAGACTGTCCTTACCATCATAAAAGGGCAGTGGACCTTTTACGATGGAAAATATCAGAATATAATGTTACAATAGATAGAGGTTGGTTTTGTTGTTGTTGTTTTGTTTGTGACCATGTCTATACAGTACATTGAGTAAATGTATCTGCGATTCAAGAGTAAGAAAATACTAAATATTGTAAATATTGAATAGACGAGATAAAGTAAAATGTAATCATTACACCCGTGAACTGCAAGGATGTCTGACTTTTAGCAGTGGCAGTCGCCCAGATTCTGTAACTGCTAATGTTTTAGTCGGTCTTATTCATATCTGGACCAGCGTCAGTGTGTAAGAGCCCATAATGACTGTTGGTATGAGATAATTATTTGTCTAGCCAGCCTTCCTCGCTCTATCTCCTGCTCCACAGTGCTCTGTGTTTACGTTAGCCTAATCGCGCTTGTAAACATTGTCTCCATTTATTACAGTGGCTAAATCTGTTGGGCTGGTTAAACCTTTAACAACTCTCTTTAACCAATGCTGACAGCTATCAGTGCTGATTGCAATTTTGTTATGTGGACAATTGCGCTTATTCATAAGCTGTTCTCTAAAACAAATGCTGTTTAATAAGCCATTATATCCCTTGCAATGTTAAGACCATATATAAGTATGGGGGAATTAACTGAGTCCTTTTACAACTTAGCCATAGAGAAGATTTAAAGCATAACCGTTGGACCTGTTTCACTCAAAAGGCTGCCATCCAATCTAATTTCCCCCTTTTTTTCTTTAGAAAGTGTGCTCATTTTTGTATCGCTCAAAAAAAAAAGATACTCTGACATATTCAACTTGGTTCACCCTTAATTATCCAATTAATCTCCACTGTTGAATCTCTTTCCAAGTGCACATTTGGCTTTAATAGAAGTGCTGCGAATTTAATGCCCTGAATCCTTTTGTCTCTTTTTTATTTATTTTTACTTTGTTAAGACACCGGTGATTCCTGAGACCATTTAAACGGCAAAATGATACTAGGGAAATAGCATCCTGTCTCAGTCAAATTACTAACACTTGATAAGAGTGTTGTGAGATGAGCTTAATATACCTTTGGCTGGGTGTTGCAACATGTCAATGTTTTAGTTTATAGAAACAAATAAATGAGGCAAAAAAAGTGTTTTAAATCGAGAATTCAATCCAAAAAAAAAAAGAATGAATTGGTCAGAATTGTGCTCCATCTGTCATTATGCTCACCCGTTTGCTAAACATAATAATGTTGTGTCAGCACTGCCCAACACGGAGATGTTGCCGTCCTAGATCTGCACGTATACAGTATAAGGGCCGCTTCAGTGCTGCCAACTACAGTGAATTCAACTGGTAACAGGAGTTTTGTGCAGGCCTTTGATGTCTTCTTTTAGATTTTGGCTAGCATTATCAGTTCTTATGGCCCTATATGAAAATATTACTCATGGTAATGTTTTTTGTTTTTTTTTAAATCCTTTTTACATCCATTTTTTGTTTTTTCCGCTCCAGAAAGGAGTTCTCTGTTTTCCGACTCAGTTGTCCTTAATGGGCTGAGACTGTGATTCTCAGTGGCTCTTCTAACTCTGGTACTGTGTGTCAAATCCACTCTATTTCGCTCAGCCAGTCTCATCAGAGATACATATCTCTCCTCTCCTGAAGGTATTACCATGGAAACAAGCAATGCATACAGTGCAGTGCAATATTGTATGGTAAAGTAGATTACATAAAGGAAACGTCCAACTGGGGTATTATTACATGTCCTAATAGTTGTTGCAAGGTTTTTAATAATATTATTAGGCCTAGCTGTTTTTGGTGTACAGTATGAGACAAATTAAATCTCAATTAAGCATTTTTTCACCAATAGGGGGAGGTAATTCCCGCAGTAGATTTCAAAACAAACATTATTGCACAATTCCCATAATACATTATTTCTGTATTTGTACTAGCATCTCCCAATTAGGTGCCCACTCATAACCAACTGCAGGGATGTTTACACAGCAGCACTATGGGCAGAAGTTGGGACGAGGGAGCGGAAATGTGATTTAACAATAAAACGGCTGCAGGTAATGCTGGTTTGTTGAAGTAGCACAACAGCCCTCAATGATGTCTGCTAATAGCAGTTGGAAATAAGAGGATTTGTAAAATCTTCTTCTAAATGGAGCCGTAAGTCATATTATTGGTGGTCTTGTGCTTACCCAGGACCCCTGCTCCCCACCCTAATCCTCCTCCACAAAGTTCTCATGTCTGCTATCAGCAAACTTAGTGGCTCTGAAAGACATTTCACAGGGCCTAACCATTAATAGACGAGGTGCAGCGATGTCATCTATAGGTATCATGGCAAGCAATAGTAACCAATGGCATTACGCTCAAGCTGATTGCGTTATGATTGGAACCATAAAGGAGGTCTTTTTACGAGCATGCGGCATCTGACAATGTGAAAGAGGAGGTGAGATGGGTGCTGAGCCACTTCATCTCTCAGCGGACTGTCAGCCTACCTGGGTAATTCATGGTAGCCATTTTGTGTCAAAATCTCATCACAAATCACTTTTGCATGGAAAGGAGACAGTCGCTCTGTCTGGAGACACTCAACAAGAGAACCCTCGAATATGTGTGTCAGAGATAGCGGGGAAGGATTTAACCCTCCTGCCGAGGCAAAAACGTGAAATCCGGTTCAAGAGCCAGCTGATGCAATGTGCATCAGACACTTTAATTTGCTTCTGTCACTAAAATGCAGTTTCCTCCATTTTCATTAATAATTCAGAGAAGACAGAAGGTGTCCATGTTCACTTCATTTATCTCCATGTTTGTTACTTCAGCACCAGGCAATATATTGGTGTTATACCCACAGCTCCCAGCACTGTAACCTTTAAAAATTATTTATGGAATGGAAAACATCAAAGCCCACAGGGCAATGGTGTTGCAATGCCACTCCTGTACAATGACTGCACTGCAGTGAGTTATTGCCATTGGAAGGTTGGTTTGTTGTTGTTTTTGTTTATTTATACATTTTCTTTTTTTATAAATGTTTCTCATTTTGCTTTGAACACATATCCAGCTATTTTTAAAGTCCATGTCTCATCCCTGGTTGTCCCTTTATTTTATCTTTTCTTTTGAATACAACGTCGACAGAATAATGGAGAATTACTCGTCTATAAAAAGCTCCCAAAGTCAAAAGGTGTGCCACTGCCAAACGACACTAAAAGCAATTACCATATGTTTCAACAGCCTTTTCATGGGAAAGGAACCATCTCGAGGGCCACACGCCACGCGCACGTGAGCGAGCGAGCGAGAGAGAGAGACTCATCGGGTTTCCGATTACCATATCCTGCCACGGCTCATTCAAACCTCCCTCGCCCATGCCTCGTCCGTTCAACGTCCTCGCAGTGCCACGGTCGTGTCCTTGTTTTCAATGCTTAAGAAAACATCAGTGACAGCAAACAGGCCTTTGTTTTGTTTTGTAATGTTTTTTATTTGTTGTTTTTTATTTGTTGGTTTTTTTTCTCCCGCATCTCAAATGTGTTCAGATAGACGTTCCCTCCACAGGGGAAGATTGCCTGGGTGAAGCAGGAGCTGAATTGTGATCAAATGAAGAATGGGGAATTATATGGGGTCACCTTGGGGGGATATTGTGAATTCAACCACACTGGCGTCTCTCTCAGCGAGAGACAAAGCTATTGTGGGATGATGCTGAAGGGGGGGGGGGGGCGGGCAGGCTGGGTAAAATAGGTGAGGGGGCGAGGAGACGGGGTGATTCGTTTCTCTCCTGCTGTTTCATCTCCCTTGATATTTCTTCAGCGCAACCGCTCCTCCCCACACACATCACACACACACACGCACACACACACATTGCACACACACACACGCACACACATCACACAGACACACACACACACGCACACATGCGTGAACACATTGCAAACACCCACACACACTTAACACATGCACACGCTCACACACATACACAGCTACACACACACACACACACACACACACACACGGACTGCACTCACACTCACACACACACACTCCCCTGCCCTGTTCTGTCACTTGGTCTTAATGTGGGTCTGTTATTAATTGGATTCAGATTGCAGTAATACCAGCAGCATGTGTACAGAGCCTCCAGCCCGCTGTGATTGGTCCTCTCTATGGACATCGGAGCTAATGATTGGTCCTCTCCAGAGACGGTGGACCTCTGAGCCAGAGCCATATAGAAGAGAGTGTCGCGTCAACTCCGTTCACTCAAATGGACAGTTTCTTTCACAGCAATGGTGCATCGTGGAACCTTACAGTAAAACAGTTCCCAGATGTTAGCTGTGAATATTAGATACATATAAAATATATTGTGAATGCATTTATTGACTAATAATTACAAAAAGTGCAGTCATGAATCTGTGTTTAGCGATTCAAGTTGCCCAAGCACTTCCTGGAACTGTTTTTTGTCTCACTGAACCATGTGACCGTGGAGAATTTAAAAACGTCAGTTGGCACAACTCTCTCTTCTCAATGGCTCTGGTCTGAGCTAATGCTCCCCACCCCTCAACACCGGATAGGCCGGCCGGTGACAGTGGGCTGAGCTGGCTGGTGGTGTGAGTGCATGTGGCCGCCGTTCATGCGTCGGTCAGCCTGCCAGCCTGCCAGCGGTCACCCAATCATCACCTCCTCACCCGGGAATGATGTCACCCCACTATGCGATGATGTCACCTCACTGGGTGATGATGTCTACCCTTATGTTTGCGCGAAAGCAAGATCGCTGCTGCCTCGCTGAGTCAGCTGTATGTTCTGTGTGTGTGTGTGTGTGTGTGTGTATGTAATGTGTGTTTGTTTGTGTTTGTGTGTGTAATGTGCACAAGCGTGTGTGTGTGTGTGTGTGTGTGTGTGTGTGCAATGTGTGCTATTTCACAATATGGTGTTTCTGACTATGCTGTGGTCATGCAGCAGCTATATTTCCACACACACACAAACACACACACATACATTCGATATTTCACGCATTTTTGGAATATGACCACAATCAAAGACACATTTGAAAATGTTAAAGCCTTGTCCAAGTGACACCAGGGATATGTTATTGTGATATTTGGGTTATAGCCTATTGGCTGCCTACTAATCTAATGTACAGTGTGCAAAACATGGGGTGTGTTAAAACAATTGTTTTTTTTGGTCCTCATTATTCAGACCACACACATTACACATGAGAAAGGATGTAAGTAGATTGTTTAGTAGCCATTTATGCATTCTAATGGGATTGGATTGTGTTTGTAAACATAGCTAGTCCATGTGCATTTTTGTGTATCAGTACGGAGTGTAGTAACGCAGACATACCTGTAGCATGACCAAACGCACGCAAATGGTTTGGAGGCCATGTTTGAGGCGCTCTCTCCCAGCGCGTTTGTGTCGCACACTTCGTCAGAGCTGTCAATCCATTATCGCGTCGAGCCAAATTTGGGCTCTTTTCCCCAGATGGTCCCTGTGATGTCCCCCGCGTTGTCGACAATGGATGGATCTTTCCAGAGCTCGGCACGGGGAGGGCCGAGGGCGAGCCCAGTGTTCCTATGGTGATGCTGTGTGCAGAGGGAAGCGATTGTGTGCTGCTGTTGTTGCTCATGTGCAGATGCGTATTGCTTTGCTACATTTGGGTTATGAGAGCGACTGGCTGCCAGGCCGAGTAACCAGCCAGGAAACACTCAACAGGAAAAGCAGAGAGAGAAACGGAGAGAGAGAGAGAGAGAGAGAGAGAGAGAGAGAGAGAGAGAGAGAGAGATGGTAAAAAAGAGCGATGAGTGGCGGCACATCAAATGGGGCCGCACATTTGTTTTCAATTTCCCGCAACAAACCCCCCGAAGCCAGACCGGAGCGCTGCTATTGGAGGGAAAAACTGGCATGCCGCTCTGCCTTCTCCTCCTACGACCCCCCCCCCCCCTCTCCCCCACCCCCACAGCCCCGCCGCCTTCTAGCATAATATTTTCTCTTGCAACAAAGAACATGTCTGATGGGGTCTTCTGTAAGAGGCCAGGGCGCTGTTCTTGTGTCACTGCCCTGCCCATCACTACACTGCACTGCTGGGTGACCGAGCATGACAGAGAGAGAGAGAGAGAGAGATAGAGATAGAGAGAGAGAGAGAGAGAGAGAGAGAGAGAGAGAGAGAGAGAGAGCGTGGGCCCTGCAGCACCCATAACGCTTTGATGTGGCCTCCCCTCTTCTCTCCGAAGGGTCATATTGTGGTCCGGGAGAGCTGCTTTCCGCGGCGAAGCCGCTCAGCATCCCGGATCAATAAAATATGTCACCCGCTTGCATTAAGCCGCCCACACACAGGAATGTGCAACTCAGGGAAAATCTTACAAGATGTAATTTCCTCACGTCTGGAGAAGTCGAGGAGCTCGAAAGTAGCAGAAGGGAGGAAACTCGGGAATGGAGTTCCAGAAATGTTGTTTTTTTAATGTGTCCCTCGTTTCTGCTTCTCTTTCTAAGTGGAAAGGCTTGGCAAGAAACCTCAGCTCAGTGACGTTTACGCGCAGGCAGTGCTACCTTATAAAGATGCGGGTGGGGGGGTGGGGGGTTTGGGACAGCTAAAGTCTCGTCTCTTTGTTCTGTGCAATCCAGTCAAAAGTCCCTAATGAGTAATTCCAGGGTTCGTGTCACAGGCATTGTTTGACTGCGAGCCGAGCATTCCTAACGCATTGTCCATTTCCACTGTGTTTGGGTACGATTTGCACATCTTGACCATGTTGATTAGAATGTGCCTGTATTACAACATGCCCAGATTAACTCCTAGGGGACGAGTTGACAAAAGTTTGCTTCCTGGCTCCATTGTCCAAGGAGAATATCCTGTTTATTAAAGCTGGATGATTCACAGGCTGGCAACACCTATACCACTGGTCACGGTTTGAATTAAAAACTCTTTCAGCTGATAAGTAGGAGCCTCAGAAGGGATAAACAGATGTCCGAAACTAAACCATTTGTTTCCAGATAACCAACTCTCTCCTTCCTCTCTCGTTTAACCTATTCAGGAAGATTTCATATTGTATTGACCCACAGTAATTACGCTTCTCCTGCCATACAATCATAATTGTTTGTTTTGCGAATTCTTATTTTTACATAATAAAAGGTTCTCATGCCTCTCAGGACTATAACGAAGCAAAAGTTACTCTCTTTGCATTGACAGATGAGTTTGTAGTTTACAGGGAATGCATTATAAATCACCGCTTTACTGACCTTTCCTTATAAAATGGGAATCAGAATCCAGTGCTGATTTTCACCACTGCTTGCGTGTAAAATACAAGACTGCTTTGGCTGGGAGAGATTTGTCAAGACATTTGTTGGACAAGGGTATTAAAGTTGTAAGTTATTGCCATGGAGAAAGCATTTTGTCACCGCCCATATATACAGTACAAGATAGCTGTTTATTGACAAACAGTCCAGCATGTTTTACTACAGTTTTTATTATTATTATTATAAAAATGTATGATTCCCTTTTTCTCTCATGTGATCAATAAGACATCAATAAGACATCAATAAGACATAACAATGAAAACATTATATTTTAATAATGTAAAGAATTTCCTACATTCATCGTGCAAACTCTACAGATTAACATACAGTATTGTGATTCACTGACTTACTGTAAGACATAACTTTAAATCCCTGCTTATAATGTAACCTTGATGACCCCTAACAAGTACATTTTCTCATAATTAATTTTTTACATGTGATTTTGACGAGAGTCATTGTTGGGCCAAGGTATTTAAAAAGGGCAACTTCTGTTTTTTACTTCAGCACTACGCTGTACAATTAGTTACTTAGATCCTAATGCACCCCCCCCCCCCCATCAATGGGTGATTAACTGAAACTGCTTTCACATTATGGTGAAAGTTGCAAGCCTCCTTTTGGAGCAAAGTCTCATAAAAGTTCGGGAGGTTCACTTTTCTCATTAGGTCAGAGTCAACTTCCATTTCCTGTGTGAGTTCGGAGTGGCAGGCCTTGGGTGACTGTGTTCTAAATGTAAATCATGGCTGAACGGAATTACGCCGACAGTCAGGCATCTGTATTTTAATTGGCCCCTGGCCACCAATCCTACCCCCCCCCCCCACCCATCCCCACCACACACCCCCCAACTCCTCCACCCTTCTAGCCCAGGCCTCAGCAACTGGCTCCCACATAAACATTAATTTATAGGCCCGGCACAAAGAATACACCCCACGTGCGCACGCTGGGAAAGAAAAAAGGCGCCGGTGCCTATACATGGCAAAAACAATATTTAGCAGATGAGGTCACTGCTACCATCTCCACTGTAGAGTCAGCATGAGACACAGGCCCGAAAATATTTCCCTTGGCTGGTTCCTGTGGAGCCCCGCCCATTTTGCCTGCACGTGTTTGTTTTGACTCCAGGCCGCTTATTTTCACTAAAGGCTATCTGGCCACTGGCTGCTAATTGTGAGGGTGTCTGGAGAGAACGGCGTGTTTTGACAAAGGGGATTAGCTCAATCAGTCTGGCACACTGTACGGAGGGGCTCTTGGTCTTAAACGGGGGGTGGTCGCTGGGCAGTTTATGGGCAATTTGCGGCATCTTGAAGAGTCACTTGGAAAACATGGCAAGACAGAAATTAGAAACAGATTTATTTTATGTCACTGTGAATTCCCTCTACAACTTGATCACACTGAAAACGAACATACAGACGCAAGATACAGTATCGTCTAATTCCTCCATGCTCTACCGTTCTTGCCAATACAGTGCTACCATGGCGACAGTGGGCAGAGCAGGACGATCTCCTCACCAAGTGTCGAGGTGTCCCTGAGCTAGACACCTAACCCCCTAACTGCTCCCCCGGTGGTTGGATGGTGCCTTGCATGGCTGACACAATCGGTGTGTGAATGGGTGAATGTGAGGCAATCCTGTACAGGGCGCTGAGTGGCCGGAAGGTTAGAAATGCTCTCTTTAAATGCAGTCAATTTACCATGGCACTTACTGTAATAGATCGTTTATCATGTGTAGGACTCCTGCACCGATGCTTGTCATGTGTAGGCGTCTTAAGTGTGCAGTAGTTGGGAGTTTTGCTACACATTTGTACTCTCAAGAGCCCTTATTGTGCTTTTCTGCACATCCACACACTTGGTCACTCTAGATGGTAATATCATAGCGTTTGTTATCAAATATATGTGATTCTACAAGCTGGCTTTAGTGACATAATTGAGGGCTCAGAACTCAATGTTTATTGTAAACATTTATTGTTTACAGTAAATGTATTGTACAATTTATTGTACAATTTATTGTTCTTATGCCGGCTTCACATGCATGTTGGACATTTCTACTTTGTCGGAATAATGCATATGTCATGTACAAGTACTGTGTTCAAGTGCTTTGTTGTTGAAGCAAAATTAAATGAAAGCGCCAATGTTCATTCTCTGTAATTCTGTAATGCGTGTGTATTTCCAATGTATCTGCGTTTGGTACCTGAAACTAAAAATAAAGAATTAAAAGCAAGCCTTATTGTGTCAGACAAAGCTTTAACAGATACACACTCATTGAAAACTGTCCTACTCAATTTTATTTGCACTGTGCTCAATGTTGCAAGGTCGAGATCATGGATCAAAATGATTTCCTCTTCACCGCCATGTTGACAGGATGATGGTCACCCCATCTCTATACTATACCTATATAAAAATGTTCTTCAAATTTCCCAAAACTTATTATAAATTATTGTACAATTGAGGGGTTGTTCATGTGCAACTTCCAATTCGGAAACTCGTATTTACCATAATTCAAAACATGGAGGGAGCATTACAGAAAAACAGAAAAATTTTAAAAGAAATTACAAACATGATTACTTATATTACTTATATATATTAAGGTGTTTTGTCTTTGTTTTGTTACTTTGCTTTAAAACCGTTTTTATTTATTTTAAAGCGCACATTTAGTTGTTCGTGCTCGAGTGAAATACTATACTATACTATAAAGTGTACAGAAGTGCACAGACCTGGCCAAAACCTTGCTTGAGCTGTGATCTCCATGTGGAGTCAAGGATAACGCTGTGTAGATGTTGTATTATGTTGTATTGTGTGGTATGTTTGAAGAAAGGAGATTGCCCTGACAGACAGAAGCCAAAGAGCAAGGCAAAGAGAGGCTCATATGCTGTATTCAGTGTAGAACACAAACTCAATGTTTTGTTATGAAGCAATAGCGTGAGACAACCACAGAACAGAAGCAGTCTAAGTGAAGACGGGTCAGGCGCAGACTCCAGATGGATTTATTGTGTGTGAATAACAGAATGGATTTACTTTCTTCCTTCGTTCCACTTTTTATCCGCCTTCCTTTATTTACATTTTTTTTCTCTTTTTTTCTAAACTGCCATTTGCCACAGGATTTACGTCCCAGTGTTAAGTGCACCAAGAGAACCACTCAGCGGAATAAGTCTATTACTCACTCAATTACTGGAACAG
Source organism: Typhlichthys eigenmanni (assembly GCA_027564635.1). NCBI lineage: Eukaryota > Metazoa > Chordata > Actinopteri > Percopsiformes > Amblyopsidae > Typhlichthys > Typhlichthys eigenmanni. Next base: position 9,411 of record JAODUK010034698.1, on the reverse strand, counting down.
CACTGCCCGCTGGGCAGGGTTTGGGGGACGCGGGGAAAGAAGGCCTTGTGGCCACTTGAGGGTTTAAGGATGTCAACGCTTCTGGCTAAATTCAGCTCCGCATCTTTCATCGGCTCAGTGCTCCCATGACCAGGAGGTGGTGACCATGACATACGCCGCTCTGACTGACTGCAGACTCACGCGGCGCCATTTGTCATTTAATCACGTCTCACACGGTCGCGTGGTGTTGGATATTAGCGTCACGTCCTTCCCCTTGCAATGCTCTGTTGTTTTTAGATGTCTGCGCTTTTCAGATTCTTTAATTACAGAAAAGGAAAAATGATTTATTATCGAGCAGACTCCACCACAACCACCACCACCCTCCCCAACCGCCCCCGAGGCGATGTTGAACAGCTTGCCGCTGTTGCAGTCAGGGAACCGGGTAAGCTATCTAGCCTACAGAGGGCTTCCTGTATGCAGCCACATGTATGAAAATCATTGGCTACATTATTCCTTTTTGTGTGGGAATTCGTGGAGGAAACACACCCTTGAATATCTAATGGTGCGCCGTCCCCATGTTTATTATTTCCCCCAGTGCAGTGTGAGGATTATCAAACACTATCTCCGCTTTCATGTTCCGATCATATAGCAAGGACTTCCTCTCGCTTGTTTTTTTCTTGAGACATCTGGTGCTGTCGACGTTGAGATCTGTAGAGAGGGAAAGGGGACGCTCTTTAACATTTGGAGAGGAACAGGAAGGGAAAAAAGGGGAGACGTGGGCCGAGGGTGAGGCAGACAACATCGATACATAACGCGCGCTCGCGCACATGCGGCATAAATCATCACCGCTCCAAAGATAATACAAAGTGGCAGTCCCCACAGTCTGCTAAATCTAGCCGCAGTTTCCTCAGCCTGCTCGGTAATTGCGCGGAGTGCTGAGCGCGTTGTTTTGCAGCCGCTCTGCATAGAGCTAAACGAAAACAGGCAGGAATGAGACAACCCGGCACAGAGCTCTACGCCGTTCTGTATGCAAACTCTAGGGGCAGGAAGTCGACTCGGGTGTTTGCGGTAGGCTTAATGTGTGGCTGCATGGAGAGAGTGCTTGGCGAAGGACTTTAGCTGATGAAGTTTGCATGTGACGTCGGCGCGTGCATTTGTAGTGTCAGCAGAGGTGTCACAAAAAGGCCAACTAGGAACTTAGGTTTGGGGGCCTTGCCCTCTATATAAATTGCAAACTGTCTGCATGCAGTCAACCGCCTTGGCAACATGCCAATTGTTTTTGGTACAGCGCAAATTGTGTACTGATGTAAAAACGTCCAGGATGAATATATGAGTTACTGTAGCCTGACGGTACTGTAATATAGTTGTCAACAAACAAATGTATATTATAATATATATATTATAATATTATAATATTAGGAATAGTTTTGTGTGCTTTGTTGCACATACAGTGGTTTTTAAACAAGTGTAGATTGGCATTAGTGTTAATATGAATAAATATGAGCATACGCATTAATGTAAGCATTAGTATTAGCAAGTAGGAAATGTTGGGCAGCTACAGTAACATCTATAGATGACGCCATGCAACTGGATCCTTAGATTTCAACATGACGTACCTATGTGTAGACACTCAGAAGTAGCCTAAATCTAATTTCTTAAACCACAGGGGCCTTCAATCACTCTTCCTTAAGCCCAGTGGCAGAGAATATCATTCCTTTACCCAAATGAATGCTTGGGCAAAGAGTGCAATGATAGAATGCGGTGGGATTTCCTCTCATACCCCTAAATAGCCTGGATGCACAGACAGACAATTACCGAGTTGTGGGTGCTGTGTTCCAGAGGCAAACTAAGTACATGTGGGATGTGCTTTCGTTAATCCCCTCTTCTGCAAAGCTAGGATAAAATAATTTTGAGAGATTCCGAAGATATGGTCACACAATTCACTTGCGAGGGAATTGTTCAGTCTCTATGCTGTAGCCTATTGTACAACTGGGTATAGAACCATCTAGGCATTCAGCCTCTGGAATCATAGGGATAACAACAATGTACAGATACATGTTTAACAATAACAGCTGTTTCTTTTCATCTCCAGAATCTCCAGCAGTAGAGCTTTAAAAATCCATATGCTTTGTGAAGTTTGTGAAAACGGAAGACCAGCGATTTTTATGGAAATATAATAATGTTGCTCTACTGACATACAATGATCCTGGGAGATATACTGTAACATGCAGCCTTCAATTTGAACAGTTGTGACAGTGGGTCATCATGAGACAGGTGTGCAGCTGTCATATGAGGGGGTTTTTAACGTTATTTTTTATCACTTAATTAAAAGTTTCTGTGACATTTCTTAGTCGCTGATAATCACCTCAATTAAAGTGTGATTCCTGAGCTGTAATCCAAGGTCGAGAGGGTCGTCTTTTAAACTGCTATCAAGGAGAAAACATACCAATGCCATTTATTAGCACCATATAATTTAAACCTCCAGATATGCCAAACCAGCCCCACCCCCCAACACACGCACACCTTAGCAGCTATAACAGATAAGTACTGACATATTGAGCTGCAATTGTTGGGGATGTCGAACAGAGATCGGCTTTGATTATATTTAAAAGCTCCGAGCTTCTATCTGTCAATCAGGTTTCTAGCGCAATCTGAAAAATATTTTAAATGCATCGTTTCTTTCTACTGCGTATACCTTGAGGAGTAACCTGAGTCATAGCCTTTACAGTGTTATAGCTGACTCTATTGTAGATTTCAAAGCACCTCTCGATGGCATCATCAAAATACACTTGGCACTCCCCTGCACAGAACACAGTCGGAGTCTGATCTGGAGGAGTCAGACACGGTCTCGTATAGCTCCATATACAGGGAGGGAGAGGACAAATCATAGCAGCAACGCATTTCTGAAGTCAGACCTCACAGGAGTTTTCTAATATGGAGTCAGTCAGAACATGTGCCTGGCTAATCCCTGCCTACACCTACAGTACCCCTCCACTGACCGAACTGGCAGAGTTTGAAGTCTGGGCTCAGCCTGATTGAGTTAGTTTATTGATATTGCACTTAATGCAGAAACGGGGAATCCCATTACACCTTATCCAGAGCATATTATAGACCCAGGGATCCATTAAGCAGCCGCAACAATGTCTGTCTAGCTTTTAGCGTGTTCTTTGTCCTAATAACAATGTTTTTTTACATTTGTCCTTACTGAGATTAACTCTGCTAATCATTCAGTGAGTGAAAATTCCCCTCATATAATATTATATCCGCTGCAGGGTCTAATATTGTCAAAGGGTACCCTTTGAAATCCAGCCAGTCCACAAAGTGAGCTTTCTGCCCGGCGATATCCGCCAACTAACACATCTTACATCTGGGATAGACATAATTTACAGCACACACACACACAGTAGGATTAGAAAAATGACATGGAATATATTGTATATGAGTCATGCGGCTCAAAGTATACACGCACAGAATATAGAAGGGAATGGGGGCCGCAAAATTAAGTGTTGTTGTCTGTGAGGGCCATAAGCCCCTGCTCTGGCTAATGCTAATGGCTCTGCTCAATGCACTAATAGCAAGCTCATACAGTATGAGCTTGCTATTAGGGCATTGATCCACTCTATTCCATAATTGCAAGCATATAAAGGTGAACATAATGTACATGCAATATTGGCTTAAGGGGGTTATATTGCCTTCTAACTATTAACTTCCTTAGTTTACAGTAATCCTCCATGCTAATAATTGGTTACTGGATGTTACTGACCACAGACTGAGTCCACAGATGAAAAGTGGGTAAGGAAAGGGTTTGTGTTAACGTTAGGCCAGTATGTAAATATTTTTAGAATTCAAGGGCAAGAGCCTTTGGTGATAGAAGCTTAACACCAGCAGACATACTGTATATATACTTTGTATATACTATTGCTATATTGCGGCACTCCCCAGACCAGAAACATAGCTGAACCTTCGACACAAGTAAAGAGGAAATGCTGTATGCTGCCTTTGAGACCACTCAAAGGAGAAGAAAGAAACTAAATTATCTATTTTAAATAGCACAGAGAAGCAAAATAACTGATCTACACAAAATAACTGACCTACACTCTACAAACTCTACAATAATGCAACAAAACAAAATAAAATGAAACCCTTTAAAACGAAAAGTTTAAACGTGGGTGTACCTCTTAATAAGTTAGCTTTGTATATGCACATTTATGTACATTTTACATCATTAATATCTCATAATACATTCAGCTAAATGTATTCAGCATATTTAATTAATCAGAGCTTTCACTTTTATCTATATAAATGATTAACTGAACAATGTTAAACGTTGACAGCAAATATAACCATTCACGCCATTCACGCATCACATTTGAATTTGTTGTGCCTTTTCTGCTTTTTTGACTTGCATGCACGGCACATCCCCTGTGCAACAGCCCTAATGAATATCTGGATGGGATTAGTGACGGCATAAGTGCTCCCATTGAGTGGGTTGACAGTCTAAATTGAAATAGAATTATATCACCAGATCCGATGGCTATTTCCCCCCCCACAATATAACAAGGAGCGACAGGTGTTTAAGAAATGCGGTCAGTGAGTACAGTACATAGAAGACCCACAGACCAGGACAGGTGCCTGTGGTGATGAAAATGATGATGATGATAATGATGAAAATGGCTGATAAGAGTCCAGTGTGTGGTGGTGGTGTGCTGCAACAGGTGGCTGCAGTGGGTAGCGTATACATATGCTAGCATGGGTGAACGGGATCAGGGTGTGCCGTTAACCAGGCACTGCTATGGACCTTAAACACCATTAAGTGTGTGAGCACAGTATATACTGTGTGTGTGTGTGTGTGTGTGTGCGTGTGTGCGTGTGCGTGCGTGTGTGTGTGTGTGTGTGTGTGCGTGTGTTTGTGTGTGTGTATACTGTATAAACACTGTGTGTGTGTGTTGGTATATTGTACTGTATGCGTTTGTGTGCGTGTGTGTGTGTGTGTGTGTGTGTATATATACTGTATAAACATAATGTGTGTGTGTACAGTATACATACTGTGTGTGTGTGATTGTCTATAATGTACCATGTGTTTGTGTGTACAGTACAGTATATTAATGCATGCACTGTGAAATACTGAAGTAAAATATGAAATAAACATATTATTGAAATAGAATTTCCACAATGTTAAGTGGACACTGAACAAAAACGATAAAAACAAGATAGTTTGGAAGTTGATTTTTAACGGCATATCTTTCTGCAACAGGCTAACCTTTGGAACATCTCACCAAGGTGCAACAGGCTAACATTTAGAACATTTCACCAAGGTGCTACAGGCTAACCTTTAGAACATCTCACCAAGGTGCTACAGGCTAACATTTAGAACATTTCACCAAGGTGCTACAGGCTAGCCTATAGAACATCTCACCAAGGTGCTACAGGCTAACATATAGAACATTTCACTAAGGTGCTACAGGCTAACCTTTTGAACATCTCACCAAGGTGCTACAGGCTAACATTTAGAACATTTCACCAAGGTGCTACAGGCTAACCTATAGAACATCTCACCAATGTGCTATATCTAACCTATAGAACATCTCACCAAGGTGCTATAGCTAACCTTTGGAACATATCACCAAGGTGCTCAGCGGATATAAATTGAAGTAGACGCACGAGGTTGAAGCTCTCTGAATGATTCAGAAAAAATTAGATATAAGAATGCTACACGTGTATGTTACTGTACAGTAGTGTGTGTGTGTGTGTGTGTGTGTGTGTGTGTGTGTGTGTGTGTGTGTCCATGTGCTACACATGCACGTTAGAATAGGCATGGGATGCGCACGTGTACTATACAGTAGTGTGTGTGTGTGTGTGTGTGTGTGTGAGAGACTGTGTGTGTGTGTGTGTGTGTGCATGCCTCTTCCTGTGCCTGTGTGCGTGTGTGCATGTGTGTGTGCGTGCGTGTGTGTGTGTGTGTGTGCATGTGTGTGTGCCTGTGCGTGTGCCTGTGTGTGCCTGCTCGTTTGTGTGTGCCTGTGTGTGTGTGTGTGTTTGTGTGTGTGTGTGTGTGTGTGCGGCGTTGTGCATGTAGGCAGATACGGGGGCTGTGAGGAGACAGGTATTCCAGAGTGCTGTGGAGTAATGGCCTGTGTGAGCAGCCCCGCTACACCCTTTCACCTCCCTGTATTTTAAGCACCGCTGACAGGCAGGGGGGGAGGCAGGGGTGGAGCGCAGCCCGGAGTTAAGGGCTGGGAAGGGGCTCCTGGAGCACGCTCACATTCACTGTTGCTGAGAGATAGCCTGCTGTAACCAGCCCCAAAACTAGAGTGGCACGATATTGATAAAAGGTAGCATTGCGATATTTATCATGAAAATTGCAATATCGATATTAATTTAGATATTTTTAAACATAAGAACACAAAGGTTATGGGAAAATGCATCAAAATATATTCATGACCTATCAAAACAACACGTTTTCAACTGACAAGTCATATTGGACTTGTCGTACAACAACAGTAAATCCCAGCTAGTGAGGAGGCATTATTTTTGGCCACTAATGTCCCCTCATCGATCTCTATTATGTCATTAGCTTCCTCAGCCACACATCTTACTGTCTAAATCAAATACAACTAAGCCAGCCAGCCAATGACAACATTTATATAATATTGCATTCCTGCAACATTTTCGATATGATACTGAGTCGATATACCGTGCACCTCTAAAAACTCACTTGGCGAATACGGGGTGGACACGCTCCATCGGAGATTGTTTACAGTGTTTGCATCCTAACGGCCGTAGACCTTTAACCTGACATGCCAGATGAATTGTTGTCACAAGTCCATCTGGGTAACCGTACATTGTACATTTGTGAATGGATGTACTTTCAAAAAAATATACTTGGCAATTGATTGGATGAACCATCTGGTCATTTTCGCTGTCGGCGCCATGGTCGGCACACCTAAACCACGCCCATATAGCTATAAACATGAGGCTGATTGGAAAACCACGCCCGTATAGCTATAAGCACGACGCTGATTGGAAAGTTCAGTTGCTACTCGGACACATTCAAAATGATTCCGAGGCTTTCCAGACTGATTTTCACAGCGAAATTAAACTGAAGCTCACAAGATCAGGATTGTCTCGCGAGGCTATCCGACCTTGAGTTTATTTAGAAATGACTGGAGCAGTCTATAACCAGCCGGCATTGGTGTAACTGTTTGTATCCCTGTATCTAGCTCTACTACAAACAAACGCTTGACATCATTGCATTTAGCCACCCTCATTGATTGCTGATTGGTCTGCCACGTGGAAACGTTAAAGCCATCAGGGTTTCCAGACCATAATCTCAACTAAAATTGAGCTGAGAGCAATCATCGGTCGGAGCCACGCTAGTTGAGCATACTCCTTAAAGGTCTGCGTGCGCGTGGGACAGTGTTTCGGGACAAATATTGCTACAAAAAAGGGTAGATGTTTGCGACTGTGAACATGGGGGTACATGGGGGCTGACATTTGCCTGTCATCAGAAATCAAAGGGTTGTGATTTTTGAAGATTTAACTTAATCTGCATTGTGCCATTGTGAGAAGTCCAATATGGTGGACTTCATGGGTTCTAGCCTTTTTTAAGTTTTAAGTTTATTAGGGCCGTGGAATGTAGTGCGGCCTGTACCCCCTGTGGTCAATTAATGGTTATGGTCAGGGCCTTTGCAATGTCAGAATTCCAAATTGTATCATATTTGATTTAGTAATTACTAAATTATTCATGTTTATCTGGTGACATTAATAATTAATAAACTGGCAATCATAAAAGGCCCCTATTTGTTTTGATGTAGCAAACATGACTTACCTCTGCTGATGTCTACTCAAACATGGGATCTGTATGGCAACCGAGACCTGCTTCTCAGCCTGAACAGCCTTCGCTTCTAGTTCATACGCTTATATTTTACCTGCCTAGCATATCTTATTTGATTTCTCTCGTTGAATTTAAACAGAGCCACAGACAGTGTGGTAATCTTATTGATTTAAAGTTGATCCAGCGACATTGTCAATAATAGCCAATACTAATATGACTTGAAAAATAGACAGGCACCAGGGGATGGAGAGTTATTAATATCATCGCTGCTGAATGGTGCAGTTCCTCCCCCACCCTCAGAAAAAGCTTGTTAGCACGTCAGCTGGTAATAGGCCTGGCAGGCGCTGTTGTCTCTACGACCGAGGTCTGACATGATGCCTGTTGCAAAATCACTTCGACCCCATCAGTGTTCTGTAATGATTTGTGATTTGTGCGCCTTAATGATGTTCCTTCTCGCAGTGCCACGCCCAAACCAACACTGAGACACTGGCATCTGTTCAGAGTGGCCCTACAAGTCTAACCGTGCCACACGCCACAAGTGAGTTTATTTTAGGGTGGTCTTATCGGCCTTAACGGGGAAATGGGTCCATGTGCTTCAAGTCTGAAATGAGAGGGGAGAAGACACATCCATTTAAAAGTGTAATGTAATCAGCGGGCAGGGAAAATATGCCCCTATTGAGGACAGGACGTACTGTATGGGGGGAAGGCTTACAGTCAGATGTGAGTGATGTGATTGTGATTGTCTTCTGTGAGCCTATCGGTTGCAGTGTGGTTGTTCCAATGTTCCAGGTTTACATTCATAATAAAGCAGCATATACAGTATCTGTATTTTCTCTATCTGTATTATTTCTATCTGTATTATTTCTATCTCGTTTCTGTCTCTGTATTGATTATATCTGTATTCTTTCTTTCTGTCTCAGCATTTATTGTTTTGTTTCTATTCGTATTATTTCTATCTTTGCATTCCATCTATTTGTATTCTCTTTCTATCTTCCTTTTTTATATCTTGCTTTACATCATTCTATCAATCTTTCTACCTATGTATCTGCTGGTATTGAATTAGACCTTTATCATATAGTATAGGCCAATGTGCTTATATCTCCTATCATTGAAGGATGTACAGTAGTATTAAGTGAACTGTCGGCCAGCAGGCAAGGCCCATCACATCCCGTTGTGTAGGCAGAGCATCCCGTACAGTATATTAAAGACACTCAGAGATCAGCTTTCATGAACCTTGACCTGAATGAACTACAGTGATCTGTTTCTTGTTACTTTGAACTTGCAGGAGACACATATAGCAGATTTTCCTTCTGTCTATATTTGCATGCATACTTGCAAGAGCAAGAGAGTGAATCTCTGAACCGTTGTCTGTTTGATTTCTGACCATCTCAGCTCCATAATGCGAAGACGTATATCACGGATGTTCTCTGGTTTCTTCTACTAAACTGTATCTTTTAACCTCCACAAACATCCATAATACAGTGTATCGTGTAGCGAAAAAATGACATTTTTCCATCCATCTCCATCTTCTCCCGCTTATCCGGCTAGTCGGGTCGCGGGGGCAGCAGCTTCAGTAAGGGACCCCAAACTTCCCTTTC
>JAODUK010034687.1:0-21950 GCA_027564635.1 Typhlichthys eigenmanni | reverse complement strand
GAATGGCCCTAGCCCTCACCCTCCGATCCAACAGGTCCCAGACGTGCTCAATGGGATTGAGATCCGGGCTCTTTGCTGGCCATGACAGAACACTGACATTGCTGTTATGCAGAAAATCACTCGCAGAACGAGCAGTATGACTGGTGGCATTGTCATGCTGGCGGGTCATGTCAGAACATGCTGAAAGGGTACCACATGAGGGAGGAGGATGTCTTCCCTGTAACGCACAGCATTGAGATTGCCTGCAATGACAACAAGCTCAGTCCGATGGTGATGTGATATACCGCCGTGTGTAACAACACCTGCACAGGATCGGTACATCCGAATATCACACCTGCGGAACAGGTACAGGATGGCCACAACAACTGCCCGGGTCACACCAGGAACAAACAATCCCAGTGCTCAGTCAGTGCTCAGACTGTCCGCAATAGGCTGAGAGAGGCTGGACTGAGGGCTTGTAGGCCTGTTGTAATGCAGCTCCTTACCAGACATAACCAGCAACAACGCCGCCTATGGGCACAAACCCACCTTCGGTGGACCAGACAGGAGTGGCAAAAAGTGCTCTTCACTGACGAGTTACAGTTTTGTCTCACCAGGGGTGATCGACGGACTTGTGTTTATTGTCGAAGGAATGAGCGTTACACCGAGGCCTGTACTCTGTAGCGGGATCAGTTTTGGAGGTGGGGGGTCTGTCATGGTCTGGGGCGGTATATCACATCACCATCGGACTGAGCTTGTTGTCATTGCAGGCAATCTCAATGCTGTGCGGTACAGGGAATACATCCTCTTTCCTGCTACAGATACAGCCTGTTGAGCTATCATATACATTGCTACTGTAATTAAAGTACAATTTTCATTTCACATTTACCGTAGCTCAACACTAAATTAGAACCACTGAGCCTTTTTATAGTTTCAAAGCACAATACATAGCGATTTATAGAATGCATACACTACGATGTCGGATTATGGCAACGAGTCTATTGCCTTCACTTCTTTACTCAAACGAAACGATGTGTAATAACACACTTTATATAGAAACGTGTGTCATTTTGCTGAGAAATGACTAGACGCGCAGCGTACACACACGCAAATACTGTGTCGTCTTCATGGGTGAGTTAGGCTTGATGCATCAGTTACCTGTCTTGTGGGTGTCTGACGTAAGGTATGAAAACTGTCCAAAACTTTCCAGGTTATTTTTAATTCAGTCTCTGGCAGTTGCAATTACTATTTTCTATGTTAAGGATATAGTGGAATGTTGTCCTTAGCAGGGTGTTGTAACGTAATCCGATCTCATCTTTGTTTTTTTGTTTACCTAGTGCTGGCGCTACAGCATAGCGCGTATGTGTGGGCGGCAACGTGTGTTCTTGTTTGGCTGAGAAGTTGGTATCTATCTAGTGGCAGAAAGTATATAAAAAAGGAGACTATTCTACAGAATGTAATAATGGCCAGAAAAAAATACCAGATTATACTGCTTAAAGGGAATAAAAAATTATAAAACCGCGACATGAACCGAACCGTTGCTCAAAAAACGAGATATGAACCGAACCGTGGATTTGGTGAGCCATTACAACCCTATAAAATAGTACATGTATTTTATGAATCCCTTTTAATGGCGCCCCCCGCGCAAGGTAGCTAGCCCACGCAGTTTTTTAAGAAACTGACAAAGACTTAGTTAAGATTAAAATAGAAAAGGTCATCAGGAGTACATCATTTAATTGTTTCAACGTTTTACTGGTAAATGACAAAGCACCATTGGACAGATTAATAAATTTTCTTTTTTTTTTTCTTCATTCATTTCTTTTATTTTCCTTTAAGTTATACATTGACTTGATCTAGGCAATTTATATGAATCCTCTACATGAGATAATCATGGAGAAATGAGGTCATGCGACTCAGGTTATGTTAATGGTCCCAAATGATATGTAGCTTAGGCCGCTCTTTTTATTTTTATTTACTGTGTATGTGGTGTTTCAGATGCAGCAGCTCTCTAAGAAGGAGATTGAAGATCTACTGAGGAAGGGAGCATATGGAGCACTGATGGATGAAGAGGATGAAGGCTCAAAGTTTTGCGAAGAAGATATTGATCAAATCCTACAAAGACGAACACAAACCATCACAATTGAGTCAGAGGGCAAGGGCTCTACCTTTGCTAAGGTAAAACCAGAGGTGGAAAGAATTCAAAATAATTCTATTTAAAGTGTAACTGCACCCCAGATCTGAAAGGGACACCCATTAATGTCAACATGTAAATTTGATGATGTAGATCTATTTTCAGACCGTAAAATGTAGATTTTTATAAAAACAGGAATTGTTAATATTAACACCATCATTGATATGTCTCATCATAGATAAATCCTATTACTTAGTTTACTGCTCAAAAACACATTTTATGGTACAGTTCCACTTTAAGTAAAAGTAAGATTACCAGTATAAAAAATCAGCTCAAAACTAGGGATGGTCCTAACGACTCATTTAAATATAAACATTTTAAACTTAGACTAGTCGACTAGTATAAAAATACCAAAACACGCAGAAAACCGGCCAAATTGGTTAGTGTGTACAGGTTGCAGGTTGCAAAGATGAACAGTTACAGTAGCCTACAACAATGTGCCAATACCGCTCCGTTATTAATATGGAGCGGGATGGTTGCGTTATGAACATCTCACTATATATTGATTCTGTATGACTATATTTTATGCTGCATTGACTATCTGTTGAAAAGCATTAGTTAATTATAGCTTCTACCATATTTCCATAGCTAGTTTAGCCTAGCAAAATGCTATTTATCCTAACTTAAACAGTCAGGAACCCAACGGTAGGTTGACATTTTATTTGTAACAATATTAAATGTACTACTATATGGTTAAATCGAAAGCAGAGAGGTTCATTGAATCCAGATTCGTTTACCGGTAACTGTTCAACACACGGAACTTATCTGCATTCATTGCATAATGCACAAACTTGCGCTACAAATTTAAACTCAGTCGTCTTTTGCGAGCAGTCCCCAATCTACTGGCATCAACAGATTATTTTGTGATTCATGTGAGGCAGGGAGAGACTGACTGAGCCACTACTTTAAAAAAAAAAAAAATAATACGTTTAACCGACTAGTATAATTTTTTTAAACCTTTTATTTTACTAGGCAAATCAATTAAGAACATTATTTGCAATGAAGGCCTAGCAAGATACGAAGTTTTCTTATATTTAAAACAGTGCAAATACCTGGTTAAATATAGTATACATAACAGAGAAAAAAAGAAAAACGAGTGAATGCAAAGAGCGTAGTTTGCTTTACATGAAACTGGAATCAGCCTGTAGGGACCAGTGAAAACATTGTGACGTTTGATGCTATAAACCACTAGCGTTTGTTTGGCAAGACACTAGCCAAATTGCTACAAAAAAACAAAAAAGGTTGTGACCGGCTGCGATCCCGCCTGCCGCCTTTATAACCTATTGCACTTTTGTGTGCAAGTTACGGTAGAATCTACTGTCTATGCGGTCAGATATGATATTCTTAGGCTCGGTTCGTTTCTCATGGTTGATATATATATATATATTATTATTTTCCTACAATTAAGTTCCTATAGGCTGTCTAGTTGTTCAGGTTGTCCTTCATATCACATTAAGGAGACATTATTCTACTGTAGAATTGCTAACATTAAGTAGCCTATGTGACCATGTCACACTTTCGAGCAAACCTATTAGGCTATATTATTTTATGATGAATCATGATCATATCACATACTGTAATCATGTCTCTTCTGTTACTTACTTATGATTAAATCCAAACTACAAAGCCTAACCAAGCCAATAAAAATATGCACCACCATATAGAGATTATGCAGCTTAGAATAAATGAAACCCAAAATACAAAAGGTGAATTTTGCATCTAAAAAGAAATTTAACAGTGCCGCAAAAATATTTTAACTTTGGAGCACATGTGAAAAAGTAAGCAAAAAGCCCTGCTTTTCCGCACAGTTCTTCATAGAACTAGCCTCTCAAAGTGCACTAAATTGATGTATTTAACTTCAAAATCTTTAAAAAAATATATATTCCAGTGAGAAATGCCTTCCTAGAGGGTCTGAGGTCCATAGTTTCACAAAATTCTGTGGAAAACACTGAATTGTAATTTGTTACTTTGCCCCCTGGGTAAAACACCCTCCAAGCATATAGCAAATGGTTTGCCCATGTAAGTTTTCCATAAAATTCTGAATAACCCCCCCCCCCCCAAACACTCAAATAAATCAATGCTTTTTTAAAAAAAATTTATTTTTTCTTTTCTGTTCTCAGGCCAGTTTTGTTGCAGCTGGAAACCGAACAGACATTTCTCTTGAGGATCCCGACTTCTGGCAGAAATGGGCCAAAAAAGCTGAGCTGGATCTGGATGCTATTAATGGACGGGTACTCTATTTACACATGCACCTGATGTACCAGCCAAGTAAACATACATACATAAGTTCTCTGAATCATTCGATATTCCTATATTTAGTTTTTTTTTTTTTTTTTTTTTAAACCTTTTGACACATGAGCTGCATAAAGTGGTTCATAGCATTGTGACTACACATGCTTATTGAGCATTGAACAACTTAAGGCTGGAACATACTTGCAGTGTTCGGTGGCGCGCGGCCTGTGACACACCCGCTTTGAGCAATACATACTCTACGTGACTTTGTGTTTTGTGCCAAAACGAAAGGTGGCACTTTATACAACATTTTTTAGGAACGGCACAATGTTGTTGAGGAAGTTGTAAAACTCCTGTCTTTTCTATTATTTTGAGAATGTGTAGACTGCAATGCTGTGACAGTTTATAACTTCTAAAGGAACACTGGAGCCAGCGCACAGGGCCTTTTCTGTTGGTTCGCCCGCTGAAGAAAAGCATAGTTTAAAGTTGATCCTACCTAGCCTACATCTAAATGATAATAAGTTGTACTTGCTGTTCACTAGTTTGTAAATAAAGTTAAGCTACTAAATAATAGGGCTGAGCGATTAATAATTTCAAAACCGAAATTGTGATTTGAAACCAATCGATTAGCACATCGCAAGGCTTTCAATTTATATGCGCATCTGACAACGTTTTTTGTAGCGTCAGTGGTTCAAATGCGGAGCTAGATCACAGCTAGATGCATGTCCGTGATGAAGTTGTGTGCCACATCTGTGTAAATATGAGCAAGCATAACCGGCTAGTTCAGACTGATTTGCTGATCACCCTTCAGCGCTATAGAACAATAAGGACAGCGCCCATTAAAAGCTAAAACATTGTCTTGGCTAAAAAATACTAATTATAAATATATTATTTTAGGGTTGCTGAAATGCAATTGAGGTGTGCTTGAGCACATCTAAAATTGCCCTGTTGTCCAATGTTCTAAAATGCAGTAAATCCATGCTAAAATAAATCAATCCTGTATCTTTATGCTCTCATCTGTTCATTATAATTTACAGTAGAGCAGTTAATATATTTATGCCATCTCATGTGGTAATGCTCCATAATGTTTTTAAAATGTTACATATATACTAAACTTAAATCCATCCATCCATCTTCATCCGCTTATCCGGAGTCCGGGTCACTGGGGCAGCAGCTCCAGCAGGGGACCAAAAACCTCCCTTTCCCGAGCCACATTAGAAAGCTCTGACTGGGGGATCCCGAGGCGTTCCCAGGCCAGTGTAGAGATATAATCTCTCCACCTAGTCCTGGGTTTTCCCCTAGGCCTCCTCCCAGCTGGACGTGTCTGGGACACCTCAAGGATGGCGCCCAGGGTGCATCCTTACCAGATGCCCGTAACAACTCAACTGGCTCCTTTTAACGCAAAGGAGCCAGTTAATCCGAATTCCTCACGGATAGCTGAGCTTCTCACCCCATCTCTAAGGGAGAAGCCAGCCACCCTCCTGAGAAAACCCATTTCGGCCACTTGTACCCGTTATCTTGTTCTTTCGTTTATGACCCACCCTTCATGACCATAGGTGAGGGTAGGAAC
Organism: Typhlichthys eigenmanni; assembly: GCA_027564635.1. Classification (NCBI taxonomy): domain Eukaryota; kingdom Metazoa; phylum Chordata; class Actinopteri; order Percopsiformes; family Amblyopsidae; genus Typhlichthys; species Typhlichthys eigenmanni. The sequence goes on along the minus strand of JAODUK010034687.1, from coordinate 15,978 downwards.
AAATATTGCCCGATGGATCGAGAGCTTTGCCTTCCAGCTCAGCTCTCTTTTCGTCACAACGGTGCGATAAAACGACTGCAATGCTGCTCCGATTCTCCGGCCAATCTCCCGCTCCATAGTCCCCTTACTCGCGAACAAGACCCCGAGGTACTTAAACTTTTTCTCTTGGGGTAAGGACTCATTCCCTAACTGGAGTAGGCACTCCATCAGTTTCCAGCTGAGAACCATGACTTCAGATTTAGCGGTGCTAATCCTCATCCCATACGCTTCACACTCTGCTGCGAACCCATCCAGTGAGTGCTGGAGGTCACGGACCGATGATGCCATCAGAACCACATCATTTGCAAAAAGCAGCGACAAGATCCCCAGGCTACCATACCGCAACCCCTCCCCACCACGACTACGCCTTGATATCCTGTCCATTAATATCACAAACAGGATTGGTGACAAAGCACAGCCCTGGCGGAGACCCCCCACCTGAAACGAGTCCGACTTACTGCAGTGAATCCGTACACAGCTCTCGCTCTGGAGGGACTGGATTGACCTCAAAAAGGACCCCCTCACCCCATAGTCCCGCAGCACCTCCCACAGTATCTCCCGGGGGACCCGGTCATAAGCCTTCTCTAGATCCACAAACCACATGTAGACCGGAAGGGCATACTCCCAGGCCCCCTCCAGGATCCTTGCGAGAGTAAAGAGCTGGTCCATTGTTCCATGACCAGGACGGAATCCGCATTGTTGTTCTTCAATCTGAGGTTCGACAATTGGCCGAACCCTCCTCTCCAGCACCTTGGAGTAGACATTACCAGGGAGGCTGAGTAGTGGGATACCCCTGTAATTGGCACACACTCTCTGGTCCCCCTTTTTGAAGAGGGGAACCACCCTCTGTCACTCCTTTGGCACTGTCCCCGACTTCCACGCAATGTTGAAGAGACGTGTCATCCAAGACATCCCCTCCACATCCAAAGGTTTCAAAAGTTCCTTAGTGTTCCTTCCACCGCCCAGTTACCTCCTCAGTTGAGGTCAACAGCGTCCCATCCTTGCTGTACACAGCTTGGATGGTTCCACTTCCCCCTCCTAAGGTGGCGGACGATTTTCCAGAAACACCGAAAGTCTTTCTCCATGGCTTCTCCGAAGCTCTCCCACACCCACTGCTTTGCTTTTGCTTCTGCTACGGTAGATGCTGCAGCCCTTCGGGCCCATCGCTACCTTGCAACCGCCTCCAGAGTCTTCCGGGACAACATATCCCGAAAGGCCTCCTTCTTCAGTCGGACGGCTTCCCTGACCACTGGTGTCCACCACAGTGTTCGAGGGTTACCGCCCCTTGAGGCACCTAAGACCTTGAGACCACAGCTCTTCACCGCAGCTTCAGCAATAGAAGGTTTGAACATTGCACAATCAGGTTCAATGTCCCCAACCTCCAAGGGTACAAGAGAAGCTCCGCCAGAGATGTCAGTTGAAGATCTCACGGAAAGGGACCTCCTCCAGATGTTCCAAGTTCACCCGCACTACCCGTTTGGGCTTACCAGGATTGTCCAGAGTCTTCCCCCGCACCTTGACCCAACTGTCCACCAGATGGTGGTCGGTCCAAAACATGCTGCCTCAGATCAGATTATGCGATCACAAAATTGATCATCGACCTTCGACCTAGGGTGCTCTGGTACCACTTATGAGCATCTTTATGTTCGAATAGGGTGTTATAGACAGTCCATGACTAGCATAGAAGTCTAACAACAAAGGCCAGTTCGGCTTTAGATCAAAAATGCCGTTCCTCCCAATCACACCTCTCCAGGTGTCTCCATCATTGCCCACGTCTCCCAGCAGAACTATGGAGTCCCCTACTGGAGCCTCATACAGGATACAAAATACTGTAGTAGGATGCCTATATGTGTTCAAGGCAGCGAAAAATGTAATCATGACTGCAGAGAAAGTTTGAAGTTGCTAGTGCTATTAGGTAGGCTAAGTGGATTGTTTGCATGTTGTAACGGGCAGATTCAGGCTGGACAGAGAGCGTCCGATGCAACACGATAGTCAGACGCTCTCTTGCTGTCGCATCTAGGACTCGTGTATGACGTTAACGATTTGTTGCTAGGCAGTGAGCATCTGCACGTTTAGAATAATTCTATTGGCTAGAGTGTATGAGCTGACGTAGACACATGCAGTCCAAAAAGCAAATCTGGTGGTTTAGGCGGGGGACTTTCCATACATGTTTGTATTGGGGTGGTCACACAGTGGCCTCATGTTTAAAACTTTTTCTGATGGTATTTAACCTCAACATGTATAAACGTATTATAGAAAACATGTAAATGTGGATTTTGGTGGCAAGGACATTTAAGCCCTACTAAATAACAACAATTTATCTTGTCTTTATAGTTGAATCAGACTGGATATTATTGTAGGACAATCAAAGTGGGAAATTAACTTATTTGCCCACAAACCACAGTGGCTGGTTGGATGCCTAATTTTACCAGCTACTTACATTTTTTACCAATGTTTTCTGCTACTAAATGTGCACAAATTTGAATTGCGTCAATACATTCCATTTTATTAATACATTTGTCTCCTACAATACATATGTATGTTGTCTTGTCGTTTCTGTAAATTTTTGCACAGCTGTTTGTGTTTATAAGCTTAGGCATTTAAGCCTAAATGGGAATGACATCAGCAAGTGTTCATCGCCATTCATGCCTAAATGACAAAACATACATTTGGCTGCTACCGGTAGTTGTGGTAGACTCGGTAGACTGGCAGGGTCGTAAAAATTACTTCATAATGTATTTTTAACAGTCATTGTTTTCTTATGGTAATATTTATTAATTAAATAAATCATTATTAAAGGTCTCTTACTGTAGTTTCACATTCTTTTCCATTTTCCATTTTAACAACAAAGCAGAATCTGTTTAGCAAAACATAATGAGATTGATTAAAAAACCCATCATATGTAATCAGTAAAAATTACTTCATAATATATTTTTAATAGATATTACCATTTCTTATGGTAATATGAAGTAGGCCTAATTATTAATGGTCTCTTACTGTAGTTTCTCATTATTTTTCAGTTTACACAAACATAACAGAATCTGTTTAGCAAAACATAACCAGATTGATTTAAAAACCCATCATATGTATTTTACTCTTTTCAGTGAGATTAACAATAGCATGCCACTACTAGGGGTGTCACAATATCTTAATTAATCTCTAAGATTTTCACTAAACTATTATCGTGGCCAAAATAATTCCAGATAACGATATAATTGCGATATCTAGTTAAATTAATCTTCAACTTTGTTGCATCTTTTTATTTTTAATCTGTAGTAGCAGCAGATGTCCAAAAGATGGCGTGGTGTATAATCATTGATGGGATTTCATTTTTGTGACTCGAGTATTAGGGATACAATGTGACTCAATGTTTGTTTTCCACGGAAAGGGAATTATGATAGATTATAAATGCAAGGTAAAGTTAACCATATTAATTGCTTTTGATAATAATCGCTTTGGGATTGGAATGTTGAGACTGGGGCTGCACAATTGATTGCTAGCAGGCTATGTTTTTTATCAACGAAGTAGCTCTCTAGTTTCTTCAATACACAAACACGTCACATTGGAGCTAGCCTTGTCTTTTTGAAACAGAAGAAAATAAAACCACTGCAGCATTTTGATCAAAAACCTGATCTGCGCCAATGGGTAGCGTGCATCTCCCGTTCATAATTCACCGGTGTGCGCACCTCCGATCGAAGCCCACCTGTTTCCCCAGCACATGAACGATGGCTTGTTTGCCGATTTCCTTCAGTCGCGCCAAAAACAACCTCACGCTATATTTAAAGTCGCGGGTCCGTCGGGCTTAACTACATTTCTTTCACATTCCACCCGCCACTGTGGCTGGTATACAAGGCAAAAGTACCCGCATTTGGCTGGTGGTGAGTGCTAATTTTCCACCCTGAGGACAATGATTAAACTATTTTATAAACCTCTACTCTAGAGAAGTGCACATAAGCCTACAGATGTGATATGACATGTAAATTTTAGAGCAGGAGGTTTCCAACCAACTATATATAGTTTTAATTCTGCTCAAGCGTTTAGGCTTATGGCCCATTTATGCTTCTGCGTCAAAGCTATGGAGTCACCGATTTTTGGAGAGGTGCACGTCAGCCTACGCCATAGCCTGACGCACAACTCTCCAAAAATGTAACTACCCGTCAGTCTGTCCGTCGATTCGACTCAGAAGCCTTGTGGATGCAAGCCCAAATGCCAGAGTAGTGCTTTAGAATTCGTAATGTTTATAACAACGCCATAGCCTTCATGCATGCACGGTTGTACGGTCTTTTATAAATACTATTTTGTCAACAGATTGTTTCCTATGATATGTTGGTATGTATGGTTGGTATGGTAACTAAGAGATTCACTGGAAATAAATATTTTGATATGCTTATTTCAAAACGTTTGCACTCAATATAGTGTATATCACACCTTATCAATTATAGGTGTAACAGTGCATATATTCGTACCGTACCATTCAGTATTGACGTTACCGTTTGGTGCATGTATTTGTATGTTATAGTGCAAAGATAGCTGAGCGAGCATAATGCGGAACCAAAATTCACAAGTGCGAGTTCCACACAGCCTTAAAACTGTAAGCCTTGGCTCATATTGTAGAACTTCCTTTTTTTTTCTTTTCAAACAGCTCTATGGGAAAATGTTGTGATGTGTGGGGGGGGGCGGGGGGGATCTGGAAAGCACGGTGTGACGGCGTTATTCAAGAGTTAAGCCCATTGCACAATGCATGCAGAGTTTTTTTTTTTTTGTCTGACCGGACACTTCCATGCATGCAAACTGGATGCGGAATGCTGGCGGATATTACTTGCCCCGCTCTCCTGGCACAATGTAATTGTATGTAATTAATAAATGTTGCATTGCTGTAACGTGTGGAAGGAGTGAGAAACAAACGGCACAAAGACACGGATATTCTTGAGTTGTGTAATTATTCGGCTTTGCATAGCCGATTAAACTCAAACACAAAACAGATGTAGCAAGACAAGTTATTAATGTAATGTAGGGCTGCACAATTATGGCCAAAAGGCTAATCACGATTATTTTGATCAATATTAAGATCACGATTATTTATCACAATTATTCATTGATTTTATGAACAATGTATTTTTATTGCACTCACATTGTGAACAGACCACGGAAATCACTTCTATCTCGTGCTACATTCCTGTTAATGTACAAATATTAGCTTCAAAATAAAACTGGTCCTTAAAGTGCATCAGTGAAGCAAAATAAATATTGTACATAAAATATAGGTCAACTAAAAATAAATATGCTATCAAAGAATACGATTACAGTAGTACAAGCATTGCTGTCATTAGATTTTTTGTTTTGCCCGTCTGCTGTCTTTCTATTAGGGATGTCACGATACCAGAAATCTAGTAGTCGATACCAATGCCAGTGAGTGGGCTCCGAGGAAGTACCACCAGGACCTCCATGACTCGGTGCCCACACGATAGTGCTCCTAGGGCGGGTAAACCGAGATCCCGGTCGGTGCTCCGGAGGTACCAGCAAGCGCGAGGCGAAAAAATGCGTTGTAGTAAATTATAGCATACACATGTGAATGTTTGCAACGCAAATATGCAGCGTATACTACATATTTAATTTGCTTCAAGGCTGATTTTGTTGCGCTTTCGCCAGGCGATTGTGTTTATCAACGAACCATTAATGTCACTAGCGGAACTGTTTACTTTTTACTCAACCAGTAAGATGGAAACTATGGCTGGAAAGTTCAAAGGCATTGTTTTCATAGTTAATGGTACTGTTTTTTGTGAATGTAGTAGTGCCTGATAATCCGCCTGGAACGCAAAGTAGCCTTGCTGTTTTTCTTTTCGACGAGTGGAGGCAGAGCTGCTACTACACTTCCATTGCACCGTACATGTCCAGGTTGGATATCAGGTACCTACGGTACTGTACAAAAATGAGTACCGTCATGTCTTCAGAATTATGGCATCCACTTGGTACCGAAGTATCGGTTCTCATGACATCCATACTTTATATTACCTTTCTACTCGGACTGCTGCCTCGCAACATCCAGGAAGGTTTTGTACATCAACATGCCGTTGTTGGAGGGTGCGCGTGAAGCCAAATCGGCTGCTGTTGGCGGGTGACTAGGAAGCGCTTGATTTGATACATAGTTTTCTATGAGCAGAGCACGTATTTTAAACATCAAGATCGATATTCGATTAATTGTGCAGCCCTAATGTAATGTAACAGTTGGATCAATTACATGATTGGGCACAGCTAATATGTTTTCTTTTTCATTATAATTTGTAGTATATTTCTACAATATATTTCCATGGCACTTTCTGTAAATAATGTGAGGCTTATATAGGCTATAAGCGTATTGGGTATGTGAGTAGGAACACCACTGTACCGAAAACATACCGAACCGCGTTGTCTAAACCAAGGTAAGAACTGAACAGTGACTTCAGTGTACAATGTACCCCTACTCAATGTGTTCTCATTGTGTTCTCATTCAGGTGCATAATCAAGACATGGCACTTCCGCATTCTGACACTTCGCATCAATTGCATGCACAGTCAACGCGTACAGGTTTGCGCTTCTGACACAGAAGTATAATATCTTGAAGGTACGCCGTATGCTAGACGGAAGGTCAACACAGAAGAATAAATGGGCCTTTAAAATGCCAACTAGGCAATGCCTCATCTTAAAATCTACTAGCCTCTAAAGAGAAGTGCACATACACTAGTTTAGACATGAAGTGAAATGTTATTTGAACAACAGAAATAGGCTATTTTATGTTTTAATTCTGCTGTATTTAGCTGTTAAGCATGGCAACTAATTCATGGTTGCCTAATTCTTAAAATATTCACAACTGTGGTCTATTCTTTTCGGGCGTTCTGTAGGCCATCTGCGTTATATTATATGAATAAGACCCAATGCGCCGGACGCGCCAGTTACAAAAAATCGGTGGTACGCGCCATGGATCATAACTGGCACGAAGGGCCAGGGTGCAAGCCGCGCGCACAAATCTGACGTAATTTTTGGCACGCGCCGGATGCTCCAACGCAACTGTCAAGTATAAACCATGCTTTATTTTTTGCACAAATGCACTGTACTCTGAACAAGCACAATGACTGACTTTCATGTATCCAGAGTATGTACAGACCCAAACCATAAACCTAACATGTCTCTCCAGAACACCTTGGTGATTGACACACCTCGTGTGAGAAAGCAAACTCGTCACTACAGTAGTGTAAAGGATGATGAGATGTTGGAGTTCTCGGAGCTGGAGAGTGATGGGGAGGAGCCCAGCAAGCCCACATCGAAACCACGCAGACCTCAGGACAGACCTCAGGGGTATCCCAGGTCTGAGTGCTTTCGGGTCGAGAAAAACCTGCTGGTTTATGGGTGAGTTTAATTTGGCCAGTAGCCTAGCTTGACTTCACATTGAAAATTATTGGCACACCTTGTGTAATAAATAACCCTTTGAACTCTAAGGGTCTTTTGGCTGTTTTTCACTACTTTGATATTATGGCTTCTAAAAGCATTATTGTAATGAAATCTGCACACTCTCAATTAGGATATTACAATATTTTTTTGGTGAAACTTTACTCACCGTTTAGTTTTAAATGCAAAGCGGCAATTTTTTTGTGTTTTTTATTTTTTTTATTTTATCATATAAAGCAGGGGTTCCCAACGGCCGGGCCCCGGACCGGTGCCGGGCAGCAAAGCACTACCCACCGGGGTGTGGGTAGCAAAAAATAAATTACATACAGTGATGACTAGGCCAAGTTCAACAACGGCCTCCCACTCCGGTACAGTAGCTGGAGTCTATGCACCTTTCAGTTGATTGCGATCTGCACAATGAATGAAACCAGCCATAGAAGTAAACAGTTTACTTCTATCACTCTGAATGAAACGAATGAAACTCTAGGCCTAATTAATTAAATAGAAGAAGACGCCGATTTTAATCCCTGAAAATTATTTTGTACTGGCTAAGCGAACAAATGGATAATAAAGCGATCTTCAAAGCAATGGATCCGAGACCCATTTGTCAACAATCTCGAGGATGCATCGATACATGATTTTGTATCGATGCATTGTTGTTTTACAGAGGTTTTTTGTTCAGCTGCTTTAGATACATTAAGTGTCACTTTCACTTATGTCCATATAACGTAAATCTAATTGCAGTATTTCCTAATAAATGTAATTACAGTATATTCTTTCTGTGACGTTTGTACAAACGCTCTCCAGGGTGCTTGATAAATATGCGTGAAAATATACTATGAATAGTGTTTTCACAAAGTCATTAAATTATTAAGGATTGGCAATATGACAGCGCCGTTCTAAATAGCATTGGTGCTGCCGGTGTTCTGTCGATCTGTCCTACCTTGTCAGATTGTCCTACCGTAGCACAAAATGACAGTTGTAGTCTGTCGATCTGGCCTACTTGACAGATTATCCTACCATAGCAGTAAATTTAATATATACCAAACTGAAGTTGTTGTAGGATATTTCGACGAGTGAAAACAAAACTTGTTTTGTGCTACCAGGCTGAAATTGAGGAATTTATTATTTGAAGGGACAAGACATACCGTTACATGTCATAGTGTGCTAACAGGCAAAACTAGCGTTAGCATATGCTACCATCTGTAACAGGCGTCCGTGAAAAAATCACAGTTGCCACAATATATTTTAATGTATTAATAAAAAGGCATAAGCCTATACACAATAGATTGTATAGGCCTATACACACATGGTAGATTGCCAACAATATTTTTGTTGTCATGAATGTTGTGAAAGGTTAACATGTGTAGGCTAAATAATAATTAGAAATAAAGTGTTAAATGACAAACCTACATATAAAACTACGTTTACCGAATGAAATTATACAAGTATAACAGCAAGAAACAGTGCTGCAAGAAAGCCAAACACGGTAGAAATTCAGCTATCAGTAGGACAAAATTACGAGCATGTCTCAAGAATTTTAAAAAATGACTAGGTAGGACAATCTGATGGGGAGGATAGAATGTCAGAACACCGGGTCGCGAAATTATTTCAAATATGCCTGCCGGTCCGTAGTCCAAAAAAGGTTGGGAACCCCTGATGTAAAGGATGGTAAACTAGTGTGTAGTTTTGTGTATTATATCATGATTCCTCCATGTCTTGACTAACTTCCAAACTCTTCTAAGATCAATAAATATACTATGAATTGAACTAGTTGCATTTTAGTGTATGCATTCTTATTTATAAGCCACGAGCTTCACTGGTTATGCTGTTTTGTCTTTCTATATCTATTATTCATGATGTTCTTAAGTAAAATGTTTTCTAAAATGTTTTTACCAAATTTGTTAGTTTAGTTTATATTTCTTTCTGCATTTCATTCTTTACCGTCTATAACTGAATAATCCTTTTAGTGGAACCTAAATGCCAAAACAAATTTTCCAGGGGACATATTACAAGGCTACACACGTCTTTCTTGATTTGATTCATTGGCTCATTTGATAAAAGAAGATTCCAGTTGCAATTATAGGCGCGACTTGGCCCTTGATTTTGCAAAGTCAGTTGGAATAACACAAGCCATATGTGGATCTCTTCTGGATTATGAGGAAAATAAACTTGAGTTTCTATCTGTTACATTATGAAGATATGACATGAAATATAAACCTAGGCCATGAATAGAAACACATGAGAATCTATTATGCAAGACATATTTTATGTCCGACTTTGACGGTGTGTTGTAGAGCCGCTCCTATGCCTAAAAATTAGGGGTGTAACGGTTCACCAAATCCACGGTTCGGTTCATGTCTTGGTTTTTGAGCAACGGTTCGGTTCATACCTAATATTTTTTCTGTCCTTGATTACATTTGTTCTGTAGAGTATTTTTTTTGTTTTTTCTATACTTTCTGCCACTAGATGGCACACTAGTACCAGCTTCTCAGCCAAACAAGAACACTTTTCTTGTTGGCGCCCACACATGCGCCCCAGCCAAAAACCTGCTAAGGACAATATTCCATATCCTTAACATAAAAAATTGTAATTGTTTGCTGCTATATTCATGATTAAAATGGATACCTTTTTAAAAATGAACAATTTGGAATACTAAGAACACTGAAGCTTCATTGCTGCAATAGTAGCAATGCACAATGCAAGCAGACGAACGAACAGTTTGGAACCACATGGCAAAACAGACAGCGGCCAGAGACTGAATAAGAAATAACCTGGCAATTTTGGATAGTTTTCATATCTTCGTGGTAATGCTGGGCGATATGGACCAAAACTCATATCCCGGTATATTTATGTTGAATACCGATACACGATATATATCTGTATTTTCTGTAAAATTGGCTAAATGTTCAAGCCTACATCAATGCCAAATGTGAGATGTCACGAGCACATACATTTTTTAACAAAATAAAACAATTACAGGATTTAATCTCTTGTACACATACACATTTGTGCAAACAGAACATAATAGAGATGTTCCTATAGTAATGATGACTATAATTTCCCAATCATTGAAACTCAACACATACTTTACAAAAATACTGTCAATGATCGCAATCTATAAGGCTAAACAACGAGAGCATCTCTAAAGTGAGAAAATCTAACTTTATATTGATTCTGTTAAGACTATATTCTAATCATAGAACTATAATGCTGCATCGACTGTGTTGATAAACAAATGCATTTGTTAAATATCTTACAGTACATCCATAGTTAAGCCTACCGGTAGAAACAAGCTGTTTATGCTAATCGTGACAATTTAAACAGAGGGAAAAATAGAAGGGGAAAAAACAGGAAACCCAAAGCAGAGAAGTTGTGAATATTGCAGGTATGTCTATTTATTTTAATCCACAATGGTTTGTGATTACTAGCTGGAAATGATGCGGGGGTCATGGTTTTTTACAAACCTCAACCACCGACCAGTTATGAGAGCCGACCCGCAAAAATATGCATTCACCAACCATAATAACCAAACCAGACCCGCAAACAGTCATCTTGTGCCTGTATATCAATGACGATATAGATTTCTAATTTAACGCACGTTTCAAACGGGCGTGTTCTTATGCCTATCTCTGGAGCCACGGCAGACTACAGCAAAGTGAGTGAGCAGTAGCCTTGCTGTAGGCTTATTTCATTGTTTTATCTGTTAGCAATAGACTGTGGTAGCATAATACATGCCTATATAGGCAGTAGCACGTCTGCGTATATGCTACTAAAGTAACAAGTTTATGCAGCCTAACTAACTTTATAGTTTGGTATGGCTGCAGATTAGTCTATTGACAGCCAGGGCATGAGAGGATCTGCACCGCTGCTTCAGAGCTGTGCCATAGTTGTGTGTATGTGCGCTTGAGAGAGCAAGGAACGGAGAATCCCCGCTCGCATGCAATAATTCAGTATATATTTATAACTTGGGCGGACCACTGTGTTGCTTCGTTTTGACCCGACCCACCCTCAATCTTTTCTGATAAACTTATACGAACCGAACCCACGCATCACTACTAGCTTGGCTACCTGTATCTGTTGTCAGAAACATAAATTGAGCATGTTGGCTACTCTGGAAAAAACGGTGCGCTTCAAATGCTCACTCCGTGTCAAATTGTGCAAGCGGAGTTAGTAGGCCGACACGTAAGCTTTCTCTGGTGCCCCTTCGACACTCTGAATGTACTAAATCATGTGCTCCGGACTCCACTCCTCACTCAAGACAAGTGCAGGAATGGAGGGAGAGACGAACAAATCGAAAAATGAATTAATAAACGCATAATATAGCTATATCGATACAAACTATATTGTGAAATTGTATATCTCTGTTTAAAAAATACCGGTATAAATTAAACACAGATATATCTCCCAGCCCTACTTCGCCGACATTATGGATATTGTTTTCACACACCTCAGCTAGGCTTTGTGAAAGAGCCACCCACAAGAAGGGTAAATGCTGCGTCATGCCTAACCCACCCACGAAGACGACACAGTATGTGTGTTTGTGTTTGGATTGTGTTTTGACAACTATAAAAAGGCTTAGTGGTTCTAATCCAGTGTTGAGATAAATGTGAAATAAAAATGTGTAGTTTAATTACAGTAGCAATGTATATGAGACTCAACAGGCTGCACCTGTAGCAGGTTGTGTGTGTGCGGACCATGGTTCTGTCTTCCGGAACCAAAACACGAAACTGTGGACGTTTGTATCGCTGTCTCTGTTTCAGAACCGTTACACCCCTACTAAAAAGACAAGCTATATGCCAATCTCTTCAGCTGTGTCAGCAATGTCAGGAGTATGGGGGGAAAATCCCTGAGCTTCTAGCATTTACTGTTCGAAGATATAATACGAAATATAGGCCGATGCAAAATCTGCACCGGCGCGGATCTCCGGTTTAGAGGGGCATTTTTTTGCAAACTTTTTAAAAAAAAAATTTATAAACTCCAGCCTCCTCTCTATCCTCATCCTTTTTGACCTGACTGCAGCCTTGTATTGCGGGAGTCGCACTTTCCTGGTTCTCCTCATACCTCTCTGGCCACCAACAATTCGTCCAACTGAAATCCTGCAGATCAAAATGTGAGGCAGTCTTAATGGGTGTCCCTCAATGATCGGTACTGGGTCCTCTGCTGTTCATCATATACCTCCAACCCTTTGGCACGATCATAAGACACCACAATGTCGACTTCCACTGCTACGCTGACGACACCCAGCTCTACATCTCTACCAAACCCACCTCAACACTCCCCCACCATCTCCCTTACCAACTGCCTTCGGGACATCCAGAATTGGATGACAATAAACACCCTTAAACTTAACCGCAGCAAGACAGAGGTCCTGCTCATTGGCTCCAAAACCACTCTCTCCACGCAACAAAACAAACTTCCCGCCTGGATTACTGCAACTCTCTTCTCTCTGGCATTCCCACTAAATTCATCAATAGACTCCAATTAGTCCATTAGTTCATTAATTAGTTCTGCTGTCAGAATCCTCACACATACAAGGTCAACAGATCACATGCCTCCAATTCGGATTCAACTTAATTTGCTTCCTGTAAAACAATGAGACATTTAATGCAAAAGGAAAGTGTAACCATTGCTACAAATGTGGCAGCAGAGACCATTTGGCAGCAGGCTGTCATGGAAGAATAACGTCACCCATGACAAACAAGCTAGAAATTCTATCCCACACTGAAGAACTGACTGGCTCATCAGACTTTTCTAGCACCAGAGCACCCCCTCTGGTAGGCAGCAGCAGATGCCTAGTGCGAGGCTTTCTGGGAGGCATCAGCACCTGCAATACTCTGGCATAACCATGTATTCTGATGCCAACTGATGTCAACTGTAAATCCACATTTTAAAGATATTTCTAAAAATCTTTCCTAGGGAGCTCTGTACCCGTAAGCAGAGAAAACACTCCCCGGAATGCTGTTGTATGAGATGTACCTTTGCCTCTCTTTGTCTTACATTATCAAGAATTATAAACTACCTCTTGTGTTCTGACAATCGATCTGGCTGAATTTAAGACACAGGAAAAAAAGTTTATATTCAATGTCAGCCCATTGTTATCCATCCAGCAGTGTCATCAGATTGTAATCCATCCATCAGATTGTAATCCATAATCTGTATATATTTTTAGTTGGGGCCGTTGGTGTGACATCTTGTCCCACGGGCGTTTCAAACGTCCCTTACGGGAGGTTGACGTGGAAACTATTTGCCGTGCCCTATTGGCCTACTGTCTACTGCATTACCGTGGTGATGAGAATATAAAAGCTTTCATCTGGGACCTGATTGCTCCCATGAAAGATGGCAGCACCAAGACATTGTCCAATCATTCAGGTAACAGTTACTGTATAGGATTATTAAGTGCTCCATATTGACTTACAAGTGTTTATAAATTAATATACAGTATAATGATTGCATGTAAAGGAAAATTTGTGTCTGCCTGTCTCTTTATGTTCGTTGTGTCTCTTAATGGCTACAGGTCTTTCTACCCCAGTCCCTCGTGGCAGGAAAGGAAAGAAGGGAAAGCCCCTGGCTCTACAACCTCAATCACCACGAGCCGACTGGCTGGCCAGCTGTAACCCAGACCACCTTCTGCAGGAGGAAAGCTACAAGAGACACCTGAAGCACCACTGTAACAAGTAGGACTTGTGCACGCACTGGACCTACATACAATGCACCTACTGAGTTTAGCGGTTAAACACAGTATTCATTTTTATTCATAATAATATTATATATATATTATTGAATTAAAATACTGCAAAAATAATTAGCATATCATATGTTTAATAATACATTTGCCTTGCTAATCAAATCATTCTTTTAAGATTTCTGGTGATCATAAGACTCCATAAATTGAACATTTATAATAAAATAAACCAGATCAAACACTTTCAAAATATTTTAGATGTCTCCCAGGTTGTGGTTTAATTTTCTTGAGTTTGAGCTATAATCCATTTCCTTGACTGTTGCAGCACGCATGGTGCACATCTCTACAGTATGTAATTTGTGCATACTTGTGCAATAGCGAACAGGACAATGGTCTCTGGGTTTGGGCAGAGCACCATGGACTTTGATTTAACCAGAACCGGCCTGTTTTCAGTTTGACCGCCATGACTCATTATGATCCATGCGCCACGGCAACTTCTGCACTTCTCTCTTTTAATATTCGTCCCTTGCCCAATACTACTATTTGCACATGTTGTATGCTCTGTAGTGTCTCAGCTGCACCCAAATGACAATAGACTGTACAAAACTTATGGACACTTTTTGTATATTGTATATTATTCCAACGATTCATCGATTAATCTAATATATTTTGCTATATTAAAGAGTAGTAGTACATATACAAAATAGAAAATTAAATGTCATCATATAATGAACAACAATTGGTTTCTTTTAGAAAATCTATTTTTGTATTGCATAACCTGTATACAATATGTCAAAACTAAACGAATTTAGTGCATATAAGTGCATTTAGGACTGTTGAAAGATTCAAGTACAGAGTCGTCCTTGCCATCAAAACTAAACTTAATATAGCCGTAACTTCTACATTGGATTGGTGAATTTTATGCTATGTTAGCTACCACTGTGTGCACAAGAAACATGCATGGATTAACTGGCAATGCACGTTTGCCTCTTGCTCCATCCCAGTTCGTATTCGTCGTCCACTTAATATATGTATCTGCGGAAACGACTGCGCGGAACAGCAGGGCTGCAGTGCTATTATTTTGTAAAGATGGCAAACAATCTGAAAACATCCCAAACCATATTTACTATTGTTCCATAGCCTATAAAGCAATTAGCACCTTAAGTGTTTTTCACAGCTAGGCTACTTCTCCAAACATTCCAATGAAATGTAAATACTTTCATGGGCAATGGGAAATGCTACTTTGTGGATACTTTGCATGCTGTTGAATGGTATTGCGTGTTGACTGTTATTGCTACCAATTGCTGTCAACTACAATACTGTATCCCTCTTATAGAGAGCCTAAATCACTTCCTCATTATGGAACCTTAGTTCGAAAAAAGTCTGTATGATAGTCAATGGCGAGAATCTAATTATTTTTTGATCCCGTTGGAATTGTGACATGAAGTACACATAGCCTACATATGAAGTTTATATATTTCAAAGAAACTGTTTCGAGTTAACAAACAAGTATCATATATTTGCACATAAATGCTACAAAGAGAAATTAATTATTTCCAAAATGTATTTATATCAATAATATAAAAGTGAGCAAAACATATTCTCTAACTTGAATGAGACATCAGATATGCGTTTTGACAGCCAGTGTTCATAACGTGGAATTCAGAATTACCTGTAAATTGAATGCAGCATACAGTATGGTAATATATTACACTCTTGTCTCATGCATGCACTGTATAGCTAAGCTAAGGTTAGATACAGATGTCTGACATCTAAAGTGGTGCCTTTGCCGTCGTTACGCGTCGCGAGTACTTGAGAAGGCCAGTAGAGGC
>JAODUK010034676.1:0-21960 GCA_027564635.1 Typhlichthys eigenmanni | reverse complement strand
ATTTCTGGAGTTCTTCAAGCTTAAATCGAAAAAATGTAATTGGTTTTTCT
Organism: Typhlichthys eigenmanni; assembly: GCA_027564635.1. Taxonomy (NCBI): domain Eukaryota; kingdom Metazoa; phylum Chordata; class Actinopteri; order Percopsiformes; family Amblyopsidae; genus Typhlichthys; species Typhlichthys eigenmanni. Next base: position 21,910 of record JAODUK010034676.1, on the reverse strand, counting down.
TTTAGATTCGCATGTTTAGTGTGGAGATGGCGACGTAAATAAGCAGGCTTCAGACAGCTGTTAGCAAGCACTTCACCGCATACCACGCACTGTGGCTTTTGATAGTCAGCATCGCCTGTCCAAGTGAAGCCTAAACTTAGATAGGTGTCATCATATTTACGTCTTTTGACAGTCAGCTGTGGCTCATTCTCCCTGCATCTTTTGCCTCCTTGCCCTGATAGGCCACGGTGCTTCTCTACACCCCTTTCAGTATCTTGCTCCTCCTCCTGTTGCCGCCCCATTTGTTGTTCGCATTTGGTTTCAGATTCATTTTCATTCTCTGTCTGTATGCCTACTGCTCTAGCTCCTTCCTTAGATTTTTCATTTGCCGGTGGACTAAAAACATTGGCAGATAGTTTACCAGATTTTAGCCAGTTGTACATAGTTGTAGCTAATATACATGTAAGCTAACAGTCAGGATATGCAAACTGCCGGCAAAACTGAGCTCGCTCGTCATTCATTTGTTTATTTAGAAAATAAAATGGGACACCATAAATACAATTTGGATTAGACACAAACATTTTAATATATAAATATATTCATTATTTGTTTAATGTAGTTATTATTATTTGTATAATTATGATTATTATTAATTACATTACTGAAATTTCCGCCATTGTATATTTTGTCTCACGCACCCCCTAGTGGCAGTCCCTGGGGGTGCGCGCACCACACTTTGGGGATCCCTGCCCTAGATAATAATCATGCCTGAAAACAAATGTTGTTCAGTATAATTTTGCTAGAAAATACCTTGCAGTACTTTGCCTTGCTTACTCTGCAAACACTTATTCAGTTACCAGAAACATTAACGTTTCACAAAGACCTACCTATTACCACAGACAAGTTTGGTTGGTATTTGGATGTTATAAAGTGTATTACATCCATATAAGAACAGCTGTGGACATAGCCTATATCTGGTGCGATACAGCTGCAAATGCTCCCACATATGGCAATCAGTCGTCCGCGGGTGTACACATTTGGCACCCCAACCTTTTCCCCATTGTCCAGAATCGTTACGCTAATTTTCACTTTTGTACAAATACAAATATAAATAATTTGGTGACACATTAAATACAAATACAAATAGTGGACTCTCTGCACATCCCTAAGAGCTATACCACCAAACATAACTAGCGATGAAAATAAAATACTTATTTTGACTATAGTGGTCCTGACTGAACTGTAGACTCCCACACACACACACACACGCACACACTGACCAGAACGACAGTGTGTAGTCTCCCACAAAGGTCTCGCTCTCGCGGACCAGAAAGGTCCCGTCCTTAGCCCCACCCTCACAGTACTCCTGCAGGAGCTTCTCTGCAACCTGGCGTCCGTCACGGCCGCCGCCCAGCTTCCCATGGAACCAGCGCTCTGCACAGTGCTGCTCATTGTTGTTGCACTCCTGCAGGAGAGCATGGGACACACACTGATGTAGGAGAGGACTATGAGAGGCCTAAGATAGGCCTAACAGAGGCCTAACAGAGGCCTAACAGAGGCCTAAGAGAGGCCTAGGAGAGGCCTAGGAGAGGCCTTTAGGCCATAATTCATTGGTTTCACACTTATCATATTTTCACACGTAAACCACTATACTCTCACACACACACATGATACCCTCTCACACATACACTATCATACTCTCACACATAAGCTATGAGAGTATGATAGTGTATGTGTGAGGGTATGATGGTGTAAGTGTGAGGATATGATGTGTGTGTGAGGGTATGATGTGTGTGTGAGGGTATGATGTGTGTGTGTGAGGATATGATGTGTGTGTGTGTGAGGGTATGATGGTGTAAGTGTGAGGATATGATGTGTATGTGAAACCAAATATGAATTATGGCCTAAAGGTCTCTCATGGTGGCCACCCCACACACACGCGACACACACAACACGCGACACACACACACACACGGTCAGGCTGGCCTACCTCTTTTCCATCATCCTCTTCCTGTTCTTCAGCTGTCTGGTAGTGAGACGTCTCCTCTGAGTAGTAGATCTTATTACTGGTCAACACAAAATAATGGGGGGTCCATGTCTGTGAACAACACACACACACACAGAAAAAGTAATTGATTGTGCACTCTTATACAATCAGCCTTGTTCTACACACACACACAGAGGAAACACTCACGTGGTCGATGGGGTCCTCCAGGTAAAGGATGCCGTTCCTCAGAGAGTTGCTGATGTCGTTCTCAGAGTAGCTGGCGGAGGCCACCTCTTCATAAAGGGTGCCCTCCACTAGCTTCTTGTGCTGAGGGACAGACACACACCGTCAGTGGTGCTGTGCTGGACGTAACTCTGCTGCACTGTGTGCACTGTAGAGTAGGTCAGTCATCAACCATAGTGTGTGTGTGTGCGCGTGTGCGTGTGTGTGTGTGTGTGTGTGTGTGTGCATGCATGTGTGCACTGTAGAGTAGGCCAGTCAATCATTGTGTGTGTGTGCGTGTGTACCTTTATGAGGATCTTGTTGCGGAGCTGGTGTGGCGAGGGCAGCTCCTCTGCACTGTTGTCTACAGGCTTTGTAAGCAGCAGGTCTCCAAACACCTTCTTGAAGTGAGTGGCCATGTTCCTCTGTTGCACCACACTGCAGTGGTCCTCAATGGACAGGATCACTGGGTAACTACGCACACACACACACACACACACACACACACACGCACGCACCGCTACAGAGGTGAGGGTGTGTTGTCCAGTAAGACCACTACGTGTACTAATTCACCTGCTCACCTGATCTCAAGTTAAGCTAAGGCCAAGCAGTACATTAGAAAGTAAACAGAATTCACAGCACCCTTCTAAAGACGGTTAGGTCTACTTCCACTTCAATAATAACAGGAACAAAACTCACATGACCAGACACATCCTTACACATGATAGTGGCAAAACAGATCTTTCCTATGGGAAGAACGCTGGCGACCAACTATGCGCTACCCTTGGCGTTGTGCATATCTTAAAATTGCCACCCTGCGCTGCGCTCAGTTCTGTGCACCCAGTGAGATAACAGCTATAGTCTATGTGACAGTGACATTTTCTTTAAGTTTACCCTCTGATTAGACTAATGCTCTCACATGATATGATTATACTGTAGTCAGATGTTGCCATGGAGATGACTTGGTAGTTCATACAGTGAAAATATATTTTATATTTATTTTATTTATATAAATATATTTTCATAACACAAACGATTCACACACATGATATTGGTTTAACTAAGAGATCCACTGAAAATAAAAATATGTTTTATGCTTATGTTAGAAAATATATATATTCATTGTTTAGTGGGGCTAGCTAGCGGGAGTCTGTTCCTAAAACTCTGCTGCGCTGTATGCTCTGCTCCCTACTCCGCCCTACCCCCCCTATATTTGATCCTCTATGAAGTGCACCGTATCAGAAAAGTGTATAGTGTAGTGAATTTACAGTGAGGTCAAACCGTTCCTCCAGACTTCAGCTGTGAGTTACAAATGACTAACAAACTAACTGAATTCTCTCACTTACTCAGATGTAACAAAAGCATGTTCTTTGATGGTGTGCAGAACGTCCAGGAACTTGATCTTCGAGGTCAATGTGTGGCCATGATAAATGATTGGCAGGTCATCTGGTCCATCCCAGCAGTCCACTGAGATGAACAGACACAGATAGTTACAATGTGCAACTTTCTTTCTCGTGTTATTTTGGCAACACCTACAGTAAGTATGTGGTAAGTGACCACTTAACAGTGAATGGACACCATGGGCAGGTGGGGTGCTGGTGGGGTGGGGAAAACAACACAGGGCAGGCGAGTAGAGTGGAGTTGAGCTGGTGGCATGCTTCATAATCATTGGTCTGACTCACGTTCAATGCAGCGACAGCCCATTCTCAGACAGCGGGCGTAGGCTTCTAGAGAGGACTCACTGGAGAACTGGTCACCTGTCAGGTACCTGGGGGTGAGCAGAGTATGTATGTAGTGCACTGAACACATGCTAGCACATGCTAGCACATGCTATCCTCAACCTGTTGTTGGTCATCAGATGCTTGTGCCAGCTTTAGGTACGCAATATGTGTTGGTGACAAATTACAGAAGATGAACATATAATTGTATACATTTTATAGGTGTGGTTATTACTTGGTGACCAAATCTAAACCAATCCACCATACATTTCATCTACTGACATTATTTTAACTTGTTGTATTATCTTTGATACTGACAGGGAGATTGAGAAAGAGATCTAGGGAGAGAGAGAGACAGAGAGAGGGGAAGAGAGAGCGGGAGAGAGAGAGAGAGAGAGAGAAAGACCTACGTGTTGTGAGAGGAGGAGATCCAGTACTGAGACATGGGTCTTTTCATGTCGTCGGGGACAACGGGTGCAGGTCGGGGGTCACACAGAGAGTTTTCCTTTGAGAACAGGAAGGTGAGGAACTAGAGGAAAGAAACAAGACAATAACATCACGTTCCACAGGGGGTAGCGGTGTGCACTACCCACATTGGTTTGTGAGTGTGCATAATTTGTGGGTGCGTGTTTGTGTGTGTGTGAGTGAGACCTCATCAAGCTGGAGCATGGGCTCAGACTGGAAACCCCCCCTCAGGTAGCCCATGAGGAACTCTCTGACGTGACTCAAGTCAGACGCCCAGGACTCCTACAAAGAGGGGCATTTAGCAATGAAGCAGCACAGTACAGTATGGTTGACCTCAGGTGGAGCCATGTGCATCCGCTGGCTGTCATCAGCAAACAAGCTCACAGTAAACCGGTCATTGAGACAGTGGTAGTTGACGCTACCAAACAGGGCCAGGTAAACTCACATAGGAGTTACAGGGAGACATCCATCAGTCTGTACAATGCCTGGGTGTATCTGGTCTCTTTAAAAGGAGAGTTTTAATGTTTTAATACATACCTTCTGGTCCATTTGTAAGAACCTCTGGAAGTCGTACAGTGAAATCTGACAAAGTTCAGGTCTGTCCACATTCCTAAAAAGACATTGTAGCTTCATGTTAAAGTGCCCTACATGACTTTCTACCACTAGGTGTCACACTACGATCACTGGCATGTCAGAGCAAAACAAATGCACACATGCACTAACATGGCTACAAAGACAAAGAACGAGCTCAAATTACAACACACACACAGAGGGAGTGTAATGTCACGCTCTGCTCAGGACACCATTACTCCACTATAGCTACACATAGACAACAGTTGTTTGCTGCTATGTTAATGTTCAGAATATCGGTTATAGAGCACCTATTAATGAGATAAGTGAGAGGTTTCTAAAGAACAATGCAATCAATGGAAACAGAATCATTGTTGCATTAGTCAGTGGGACATGCAGTGGGTATGCATAGACAGCCATGCAGACGTTTGTGAATGGGAAAGCGTTAGTGATTGCAGCGTGGGAAAGGGCGTGCAGCAGTAGAGCAGAACAAAGTGTTAGGAGGTCAAGGAGCAGCCGGAGGAGACAGTGGAGGGACTCACCGCAGGGGGAAGGAGAGATCCAGCTGTTCAATAATCTGGGAGAACAGAGTATGGTGATGTAGGAGGAGCAGTGAGATAAGCGCTGTGTGTGTGTGTGTGTGCGTGTGCATGTGTGCGTGTGTTTGTGTGTATGTGTGTGCCTGTGTTTGTGTGTGTGTGTGCGTGCATGTGTGTGTGTGTGTGTGCACGCGTGTGTTTGTGCGTGTGTGTGTGCGTGTGTGTATGTGCGTGTACGTGTGCTTGTGTGTGTGTGCGCGCGCGTGCGTGTGTGTGTGTGTTTGCGCGTGTGTGTGCGTGTGTTTGTGTGTGTGCATGCGCGTGTGTGTGTGTGTGTGTCAGTACTCACACTCCTCTGGGCATCAAACATTAATGTTCTGTAGAGCTGTGCAAAGTTAGGATAGGAGAGATCACTCCTGGCCTCCACTTCCTGTGGACAGAGGAAGTGTGCAGTTGATTAGACTCAGGGACACAAACTGGGTGGTCAAGCACCACCACACCATATGGTGTCAAGACTGATGAATTACAGTGATAAGGAAACAAACAGACCAAGGTTATTCACTTATTACCAATTAAATTTTTGTGTTGCTAGCTATATTGAAAAAAAAATGGCTTTTTGTTCTAGAATCAAAATAAATCCATTATTTATTTATTGTTTCTTCCACTTTAATTTAAAGGCGGAGACTGGAATGCTGTGTAGATAGATTGACATTTGAAACAAAACAAAAACACCCCTTCAATGCCATAGGGTGCCCCCTCAGATGCTCCACCCCACATGTTGGAAACACATTGTGAAGGCTAGGATAGTGTTGTGTGGCTGCACCACTTTGTTTGTGTTTCTATTTACAGAGCCAGAGCTGTAGAAACACCTGATCAATTTCTCAGCACACACAAAGAATGGGCAGCTAGCGTGCCAAGAGGAGATATTCGTTGAATGTAACAAAAAGTGCACAGGTATTAGCTTATCTTATAATCGCTGACTCCATCTTTAATCCTATTCATTCCTTCACTGACAATAACAATCCCCTTTTCCTTGTAACACGTCTCCAGATCAGCTTCTGTGTGAGTGTTGCCAGCAGCGCTGTAAGCTGCTCTCACCTGCAGCTTGTCTTTGAGGAAGCGCATGTTGGGAACTCTGTAGTTGACGTGAGGCAGCAGAGCTTTCACATCCTTCACTGTGATGCTACAACAGACGAGAAGAAACAGAGACAGAACGCTGAAGCCTGCAATGTCTCCTGTTAACCAGCAGGTGGTGGTGCATGCTGACAAGGGTACCCTCATGTTAGGCTTTTGCATAGCAACAAGCTATATTGAAACCCAGTCTGGTGGTTTTCAATGTTTACATTTGTCAGGAATGTCTGGAGATCAGGGGGGAGGAGGGGGTTAATTCCACTACATGCATGCAAGGTGAAGCTGGATACACCTGTCATAGAAGTTAATACAGACCAAACATATATAAAAACAAACATATTTATGTTTTAATGAGAAGTGCTATTTCCCTTAGTAATAAAGTAAAGCTGTTTCTGGCTTTCTAAGGAGATACCGCCACATGGATAACCACTTCACTGATTAACGAGGGAACAGACAAGGATGTGAGAAGCAGGCCCAGAAAGGCAGGACAGAAGTCCCCCTGAAGTCTGGGTGTCATTCCAGCAAGCCTGCTCAATACAGCAGTCCTCATACAATACTCATATGTCATTTCTCCTGTCATTAATACACTCTTCTTCTGCACTGATTATTCGGTGGGTCTTTCTGTTTCCACAATGACAGGAAGTTGCCTTGTCCCAGCCTATCGCATCACTTCTTGGTACTTATCAGACAAGGGCAGTCTATTTGTGCTGGAGATGCTTCCACCGTGTGTGCGCGCAAGTGTGTCTGTGTGTGTATGTGTGCGTTTGTGTGTGTGTGTGTGTGTGTGCGTAGAGGTTGTTTGCAGTGAGGCTGGATGTGTTTTCCTTGCTTGTTCACCTGCTGCTATTAACCTTATGTCCTAACAGTGGTGTTTTTGTAGGGGATGATGGTTTGTCGCTGGTAACGTGCTGTTTGTCAATTATGTGTATGTATGACTTGCCAATTCCTCAGAAACTCCTACACATGTAGGACATTATAGTGCTTATGATATATACAGTATATACAGTAGTATACACTTTATACTGTGTACACTAAAATAAATATATAAATATATATACTTTATATATGTGATTTCATTTAATGTAACTTTATTTCTGTGCTGCAGTTGGGTTACCCACCTGCCCTCACGGTTCCGATCCATGACATCAAACTGTTTCCGCAGCCACCTAGAAAGAGTGTTGAGAAAGATATTATGAGCATAAATAGTACTTTATGAGCCACATTGACACAGGCTGGGATGTTTTTGTAAAAGCACATTGAATGTGTACATATGAGTTTATGAACAGACCATGAATTATGTGATGCTTTAAAAAACATACAGAATTGTGGATCGTATTATGCTCAACCCAATCCCCCATTACTTCTACAATGTCACTGCTTCATTTTCTTGAGAGACAAAACTGCCTCCATGATTCATATGTAAATATTTGCCCATCTGTATTCCAAAATAAATATTTGTGCTCTCAGATTGAACATTTTGAAGATGTTTTTAAAATAGGCTATATACTGTATATAATATATAATAAAATATAATATAATATATAGTCGTTAATAAAGTCACTGTTATATACTGTATAACATTCAACTCCTATCTGCTCACACTTATCAATGATAAAAGGACAAATTAAGAGTTAATAGACAGACATCTGCTGTGCTGCTACAGTGTTTACACACACCAACACACACGCATGCACACGCGCACACACTCACCTGTCTATCTGCTGTGGGGCTGGAGACCGCTGCGTGTCCATCATTAACCAGTTGAGTCCAGTGAGCCACATGTTGACCTCCTCTTCACTGAACGCTAGACCAAGAGTGACACTTTATGTGAACATATGTCATGAGTCAGACCTTAGTTCATCCATACATTATATATTATGTGTTGTATTTAATGTGCTGTTTGACATTTTGTCATTAACCAAGTAGATATTTTACTGTACTGAAGGTTTTTTTTGTGTAAGATGTCCTGAGTCTTGAGAAAGGTGTCCGTCAAATAATAATGTATTAGGTCAAACTATTATTTGATCATTTTCAAAACTCTATCATAATCTATCTCATAATTTTATCAATTCTAAAGGATATGGAGAAAAGGACTATTGGACATTGTAGTTCTAACAGTTTATTGTTATCTATTCAGTGAACAAACAAAGCTTTTTATGTATATATGTAGAGTATGTATGTATGTATGTATGTATGTATGTACAGTATGTATATTTGTATGTAGAACTACTGTATATGTTATGTAACTTGTTGTATGCTTTAAGATATTTCTTGGCCAGTCTCATTTTAATGAGACTGCCTGGTTAAATAAAAAAAAGTATATACAGCCTAGCTAATTACACAGACGTATTCAAACATAATATGTAATCAATAAGTATATATTGTACTTCCTAATGAGTGGCTTCCATGTAACTGAATTCCAGAGGGGGCAGAGCAGCAAAAAGATAATGACATCTTTTCTCTTCCTCAGCATTACATGATGATAGGAGGACATGTATGTAAGCAGGCTTAAACATACTGACACATATAGTGTAGCAGTATAGCATAACACAGCAAGCTCTTACACTGTGTACTACATTTATTCAAATATGCTACACACACACAGTGTGCACTAACCAGCCACGCTGAGGGTTTTCTGGCGAAACTCCAGCCCATACAGGACAATGAAACAGTGGGCGGGGTCCAGTTTACGAGCCTCCTCCGGATAGCGCTCAAAGTCCCGAGAGCCCTTCCCCAGGCGCAGCTCCCGGATCTCTCGTATGTCGACTGGGGGAGGACAGAGAGATAGGGTTGCATGTTTCAATAGGGACAGCAAAGACCATCAGACTGATGGTGCCTTCACAGCACTCTGGGAGGGTGACTGTGTTACAGCACAGTTAGCCTGGGACACACACACACACACACACACACACACACACACACACACCAGAGAAAGGCTAAGTGACCAAGTATGATGTCAAAAAAGGATGCAGTGAAACTTAAACCACATAGCTGCCAGACACACCCACAAGAAAAACACAGTTATTTACTTAGCAGATGTGTTGAGCAAACACACATGGAGATATGGTTGGGGCTCCTATGTGTCCTATACGAGCCCCAAACTTCTCCCTCTACACGATGAGAAAGATAAGGGCATTCTTTACAAGCTCCTGGTCTAGAGCTAGTCCCCTAGCTCTAGATCTCTCCCTCTTAGACTACTGCAACTCTATGCTAGCCAGACTACGCTTCTGCATCCAGACAGCATGCTCAAACTGCTGCAGCACAACTGGTATTCCACCAACTCACGTTCTTCCATGTAAGCCCTCTTCCTTCACTGGCTCCTCGCAGCATATCCACTTCAAGACACCGGTGGTGGCCTACAAGGCAGTAAAGAGAACTGACACAGAGCCCAGGCTCACTGTATTCTGTCCTGGGGCCATAATGGTGGACGGAGCTTCCTGCAGCAGTCAGGACAGCTGCAGTCTAGTCATCTCTATTTGAAAAGGTCCTTCCTTGTTAGATCTCCTCTAGAAAAGTAAGCACGTTGCTGGTATTTAGGCTGTTAGCAATGATTTTGAAGACTTACAAATTCTTAGGTATTATATGACCTATTCAGCTGTGACAAATGTATATTGTATCTTTGGATACACATAAGTTTAGGGAAGCCAATGAAATCACCCCGGCTTTTGATGTATGTCAACAAGATGAATGCCAAAGGAATTGTGAGTTTTCAGCATGAAGCTCTATTTGACAGACAGAGCTTGCAATATCAGCATGGTTTTTATGTAGTGTACAATAGAAATACAAACTATATTTCAAATTGGCATATAACAAATAGCCTGCATTTAACATGTACATGTCATCACCAGTTTTGGGCAAGTAAATCAGGAATAGTAATGTTAATATTTACTTATTACTCCTTCAAAAAATAATAACATTACTTTACTTATTACTGGGTATTAAAAGTAATTAGTTACGTTACTAGTTACATTACTATACTATATATACTTTCACAATCACTAACTTGCCTCGCCCCTTCTGAGAACTGAATCCTCCTTATTGGAACAATAATGAACATTAGGAGTCAACAATCAGCCAAAGTGAAAACATTGCAGCCTCTCAAACCAGATGATTGACAGGTTGGTTCAATTAGCCTACCCTAAATTTGCTAGGACCAGAAATCTCGTTCATGTAACGCAGTAATTCTGCGTTACTTGGATTAGTAATATTAATATTATTAATGTTTTGGAAATAGTAATTAGTTACACTAGTTACTGAAAAAGTAATAATTTGCCATAAACTGGTCATCACACATGGGCGTCAGTGGTAGAGTGGGTGACAGGTGATCCAGAAGTTGCTGGTTTAAACCTTGCTAACTCCTCACCAAGTGTTCCTGAGAAAGACACCTAACCCTAACTGCTCCTGGTGGTCTGATGGCACCAAGGCAGCCTTCACCATCTGTGTGTGAATGGGTGAATGTGAGACTAATGTAAAGTGCTTTGAGTAACAGCTCTATGAATGCAGTCCATTCACACATCTCGTAAACCTTACATATTTTTGCCAACAATTTAACCAGTTGTCTTTTTTTTTGTTTAATAACTCTTTTGTTTGACCTGTGCGACATTTCTGTGAATATAGATACTTCTGCGTGTGGTACCATATGTATATTTTATAATATCATACTTGATTCATAGACTAGCGATAGGATGATGTACGTGTATGTGTATGTGTAAGCATAAATTCAAGGGTGTATTATTTACTTGAATGGTTCTATTCTCTGATATGGTATTTGTGGCTCTAAGGTATACATTATAGGTAACACAATATCCTCCAAATCTGAGCCTTTTTTTGCTTCCGGGCATTTAGCCTGGAATTAGGACCATAATGCCAACAGGATTGTGAACCAAAAGGTCCAGCATGACTATGTTAATACACAAAGGACACTTGCTTTCACTTGCTCGCTGGGATGTTACAATACACAGCTATCATAAGACAGACACAGAGACAGAGAGAGAGAGAGAGAGAGCGAGAGAGAGAGAGAGAGACTGACTAAGGTTTACACACACACAGAGCATATTCCTTTACCCAGCCTATCCTCATGTGTTTGCTGATGTACTGCAGGCTGTGTATTTACTGGAATGTGGCACGTACTGTATAACCCAATTTGAGCTGCTAATAGAAATACTTTCATTAATGGGAAGTAAGCTGTATCATTATTGTATTCTGCTACATCACCATATTAATGTTTTGTTTTTTTACATGAAAACGTTTAAGATCGTAGCTTTGAATAGTCCTCTTGTTAGTTTAATAGTTTTGGAATGATTTCCTCATGTTGCTGTCACGGTCATGGACAATAATTTGGGGTATTAGACCAGTTATACAATAACACCACTGTATTGTCTAGATTGATGTTTGGTAGTAATGGTCTGACGAACTAGACCACTAACCACTGACAATTACAGTAGCTAATGATTTGAAGCAATCGCTGCTACAAAATGTTAAATTTGTGTAGTTTATTATTTTAACCCAGAGTAATATTGATTCAAATGTTAAGTCTTTAACTTGTTAACTTATTGCCATTTATCAGGTATTCAGTTTAATTGGGTACACAAAAGTGCACTCTTGTTCTTGTTTGTGTTACATTTCCTGTGAAAGATGCCATTCCTTAGTTTTCCTGTGCTCAATCTGAAGCAGGAAGTGAGCCACTCCCTGATTACTCTGCTTCCTGTACTTCAGGGTTTAATACCTTCAATGTTTACCAGAATGCATGTCTGAAAGACACTAGCCCAAGGTGTGTGCGTGGTCATTAAAAACCTTCCCGAAAAACAAGTTCATGAGAGGCGGCGGGGGAAGTGGGGTGGGTGTATGGTTTAGCAGCAAATGTAATTTAACCCTCAATGGAAACACACTGGAAAAGGTATGTGTGTGGGCGTGCACGTCGTCTAACCTATTTTAGCCAACCTGCACACTCGGTGTTGAAATGATACTAATGACAATACTGAATTTGATGTATGAATAATGTAATGTCTGTGAGCATGTTCACATACAGAGGTGGCATACATACAGCACTAGGGCCATAGAGGATGAGGTCAAAACAGCCAGAAGGGGAGGGCTAGGAGGAGAGAAAGTAGCAGAGCAGAGAGCTGCATGCCAGCAGACCTAGGCACCAGGAGCACTGTGGGGGCTGTTTCTGAGGAGTTACAGTAAACGTGTGTGACATGTCTCAAATGAACACAAGTACAGTCTATGTGCTTCATAGATATATTATTGACAGGGCTTTTAAAGTGGTCTAGGAGTGGAGAGGCTGAAAGATCACCCACACCCCCCCCCCCCCGAGGGTTTGCTGATGGACACAAATGGGGGAAGGGGAGAGAAAACAAAGTGATGGACTAGGAAGAAAGAAGAGAGTATGGATTACACTCAGGTTGCAGGCAGAACAAACCCCAATGTCCCATTCAGAGAAACCCCCTCCCACACACACACAGGGATCTGTGTAGACCCATTTCATTTGCGAAGGGGTCAAACAGAATTGTGCCCTGTTATAGTGGTCATAAATTCTATGTAGCAGAATAGGAATACCACATGGCAGACTGAAGGAAAACGCTATCATACCAAGTTTGGAAACTGTTGTCCCTGCCCTATAGCACAGACAGACAGAACCTGTAAAGAAATCCTCCCTGGAGCCACACAATGAGGGGTTCATAGTTCATACAAATAGCACAGTACTCCACTAAGACTGTGCTACAGCCCCTCAGCGCCACTATAATTATAAGTCAGCTTTGGCCTGCAACAGTCAGAACTATCTGTCGGCCATATGCTAGTGTGTCTAAAGAGCTGCTAACATCGTCTGCCATGGTTGGCTTCCTTTGTGAGCAATGACGTTCCACAGGGTGAGGAATGTGTATTGGCTGCCGTGACACTCTTTTGCATGCATACATGCCAGGACAGACAGGCACGCAAACATAGGCATCTTATATGTGCGACACTATGTGATAAATAAGATAACTGTGATTATAACCGTAGCTTAACACTAAGGTAGCCCGTTCTCAACATACTGGTGTTTGTAAGATGCTACATGCAAACATGCTCAGAAGAGGGGGGCGGGGGAGACATGCGCACGTCACCTCCCTGGGAGTATCACAGAGGACACATCAGGTTACTTCTACTCACTCTCGCCCTCTATTTTGTCAGGGCTCCGGCTCCACATGATCTGCCTTGTATCCTGCCTAATCTGAAAGGTTCTTCTCTCGGGTCGCTGAGACTTCTTCTGGTAGAACACAGTCATGACCGTGCCAATCTCCAGGCTGTGCAGGATGCGGGAACCCGATTCTGTCCAGTCCAGCATTCGGGAGGTGATGGTTGGCCCATTGGCAGCAGTACCATTGACCTCCTCAAAACAGCCATTGAGGCTCCCGCTAAACCTGGCAGCACACATTTTCACCACATATCACAAAACCACACAAAAACTGTAAATAGCTTGAGATTGTGTCCCCTAAGGGAATTAATGGGTGGAGTCCCTTTAAACTATCTGAGGTACAGAGAGCCACACATGTCCATGTTCAAGTCACTGGTGCAAAAAACAGTGACTTCGTCTAAACATGTAGCTGAACCTTCCACTTCCACTTGCATTAGTCAGCAGCCATAAAATGTAAAATGTGAAATTGTCTGGGACGTGGATTCTTCTCCAGTCTTCCGGGGGAAGGGTATATCTGTGTTATCCTTTCCAGATGCTTCTGGCAGTATACCAACAAGAAACACTTGGAAATATTTGGCCTTTTCATCACCGCTGGATTAGGGATTCCACACTTGCGTTCTAGCCTAATGTCCCAGTCATTCAGTCCTTGACAACCAGTAGACTACTCTGTCTAGTAGTTCTAGTAGTTGCCTGCCAAGAAGCGGTTTTGAGACGGAAGAGGACCGACACGCAGTCAGTGATTTCACGGTGACCACGGTCTGGCTGGGCTTGGATGAGAAAGCTCGGAGCGGACGCGGTGCAAGACCTGCGCGTTCTTCTCTATCGAACCATACCGATGTCACACACGTGAACACGGTGAATACATTTCTAACCACGGATCTTCGATGGTATGCATATTCCTCGTACTAACCCTCTCGACGTAAGCATAAAATACCTAGGCCGTGTAGGCTTTAGGCGCCGTAATATCAAATCACCAAATCCGTGCCTTGGTAGGCTACTTGCGCGTCCCAATGTGCGAACGCCACAGGTCTTGAGAGGAAATATGGGCTACCAGAACGGAAAAGCTTAACATTTCTTTCGTCTGCGGTGTAGTATCTGAAGGAATAAAAGGGAGTCGGGAACTGCAGCTGACAACCGGAGAAGTGAGAAAAATGTCGTAACAGCGACCTCAATGGGCGGCGTGGATAAATGTAATTTGGCGCTTCTGTGGTTTGAAATTCACTGTGCGTAGCCTACAGCTACATTCAATTGGGATTTTCTATGGGCCTACCGTCAAATTTGAGGTCACCTTATTACCATAACTAGTTCCCAACTGTTAAGGAATCAAAATGCAGATCACTTCTCAATGTAAACAAGGTGGGTTACAACGAGTAGGATTAGGAATGGGTAGTGAAGGGGATCCCAAACTCAGCTTGCAGCCGACAAAATAACAGTGCCAGAGACTCATGACCCCTAGAGGTAGAAGCAAGCTAGTAGCACAACACACAAAAGTAATACAATGTGTTACAACTTAGATGTATGGCAAAAATATGCTATTTATAATACTTTAAAAAGTTATATTTCTTAAAATCATCCTGTGACCCTAGCTGTCTCCCCCAACCGCCACTTTAAGAACCACTGGGTTAGGGCAAGATCTTGCTCAAGGATGCTTATAGGCAAACCCATGATCTTCTGGCTAGGATTCAATCTAGTTCTTTATTATATGTATATAAAACTATAAAATCAATATCAACTCTCAACAAATACAGTTTAAATGAATTAAAGGTATTTGTGTGGCATAATTAGTGGCTCTGAGAAGTCAATATGTTTGTGTTGAGAACAGGTTGTTTGCAACAAATTAGTATAATGACTGAGGGCAAAATTCTAATTAGGCTAGATTAAATGAAAAATAAAACCCAGAACGATTACCAACAAAGTGATGCATGGGTGACATGCAGTTATATTAAGGGGTCATAGAGTTCAGGCTCCAGATATCACAAACTGGTCAGTCAGGAATTTACAACAATAGGCTTGCCTGATCTTACTACTACAGTATATAAAAAGACTAATACGTATCTGAAGTATTACAGCAATGAACATATGTTATGTTAAACATCTACAAATAATCTTCACTATCTGCACAAGACGATCCCCGAGTAAAGTTGAGGACACACTGTCCTCACATTGTGAGATGAGGCAGAAGAACATAGACTGCCATCAGTCCTTCATCAACCCTTTAGAAAGAACATGTCCCTGTGTTTACAGTGTGTATGATACCCAAACAAAAAGGTATCTTCTTCTAGATTAGCTTCAACAAAACCTCCAGTTGAAGAACCCCGGTACATGGTGGAAGGTGGGTTAAGGTTTTTAACTGAGAAATCTCAATTTACACAAAAACAGAGGTCAAGACAGAGGTAAAGATAAGAAAATAAAGGAGATTATCCTTTAACATCATTACATATGGTATGAAACAAGCTACTTCACATAATCCAATAGTTACATTATACATGTTTATGCTGTTTTCAAGTATCATATTATTAACATTTTAGTAGAAGGAATTGGCACATCTGTTTTAGAATCCCTGGTACAATTATGAACAAGCACATGAACAATGGCAATACATGTTAAAATTGAATTACACATTTAAAGTAGGCATCAAACTTTTGTGTGAAGACCTGTTATGGTAGACTATATACGAGTGAGTCTTTAAGCAGCTAAAAGAAAGTTGCTCTTGTTACAGCTGCCCTTATGGATCTCAGCAATCAGGTTATGGAGTGCCACTGACAATGCCACCTAGTGGGGAGACAGAGTAATGAGCCTCACCTCTGGAATTTCAAGCAAAAAAAAAAAAAAATGTCAGCAATGTTTTGAATAAGTGTGTGCAGTGCACCCACTGTGTATGATTCAGGCTCCTGCAGTCTCTTGTGTCGAGGGTGCAGGTTCTGAATGGATCGCTGGACTTCTTCTCTAGTTTCAGCAGCACTGCATAAAGGATTGGTGATCTATAAAAAGGTTAGGACTTTAGGATCACTCAAACATCATACATAGACAGCACTGAAATGTTTAGTACATCCTCACCTGTCCTTTGGTGAAGACCTCTTGCCGCAGACACGTGACCTTATCTGGAGTGACTGACTGACAGGTGTCATCCTGTCCCATAGGATAACAGCTGAGCAGCACGCCATCTTGAGGGGCTGGTTCCTCTGCCAGACATAACATGTCCAGGAAAGGATGGCCTGCAGAGAAGAAAACAGCTTCCTTATTTCATGTAATAGTGTCACATGATGTTCCCAGTTCCCACTGAGGTCTGTCTGAGGTACAGGCAGTTGATACAACCAAAAATTACCATAATGAAATTCCCAGACACTACCTTTCAAAATGTTGGGGTATTCACTTTGGGGTTAGACATGCCAATGTTTTTCAAAGATAAGCAAATGTGTGTTGATCATCATATTGGCATATAAACAGTAGGGCTTACCCTCTGTGTCTAAAAGACGGTAGACAGCTTTTCTTCCAGGGACAGTTCTTTTTCCTGTGTCTTCGCTGAATTTCATCCTGGGATTGCATCTCACCTCCACCAACTGACACACACACACACACACACACACACACACACACACACACACACACACATTAGGTAAAGGCAGCAAATGTATAACTTTTAAATTATTTACAACAATTATCATTAGATAATCTATTCAAAGCCAAATATGATTTAATTTATATTAGTTAATTATTAAAAGTGCTGTTAGACTGATGCACCAGTTGTTTTCACCTAAACAATTTA
Source organism: Typhlichthys eigenmanni (assembly GCA_027564635.1). Classification (NCBI taxonomy): domain Eukaryota; kingdom Metazoa; phylum Chordata; class Actinopteri; order Percopsiformes; family Amblyopsidae; genus Typhlichthys; species Typhlichthys eigenmanni. Next base: position 4,359 of record JAODUK010034676.1, on the reverse strand, counting down.
CAGTATATAAATAGTATGAATACGTAGTCTGAACTACAAATAAAATTATTTTATTAACTGGTTCCGGTAGTAGCCTGAATCATTATTGTATCATTATAATTACAAACTAATACCAGCGTAAACAGTGATATTGGGCCCTATTTTAAAGATCTAAGCGCACGGTCTAAAGCGCAGGGCGCAAATTGCGTTTAGGGCGTGTCCAAATCCACGTTTGCTATTTCAACGGCAGATAAATGGTCAATGTGCATGGTTCAAAAGCTTTGGACTATTATTCATGGGTGTGTTATAGTATTAGCATACAATAAACCAATTCAAGTTTCATCTCCCATTCCATTTAAATTTCCTGGCACGCTTGCATCGTTTATACTGGCAGGTTTGTTAGTGTTGGAGCAGACCATTTAGTAGTAGGGATTTCACAAGTCAAATTATTTTACTGCATTTTTTTTCTGCAGCCCTACAGGTGCATATTAGTAAGACTCCCAACCACAGCATTTGACATTTTTGTCTTTGCCAGAAAATTTAATAATATATATTTTTTTACAATACTTATTTTTACAGTGCAGATCAATCACGCAATCACTTTCTGCTGCCTCAAGATAGCAATGCACTAGACCACACCTCATGTTAAGACCAACACACCCACAGGCGCTCAAATTGGCACAAGTGCATTTGCTATTTAAACAATGTGGGCGTTGGACGGAAAAATTACATTTGCGTCGGTCTGAAACTATTAAAGACACTTGCATTCCCGCTTTGCGCCGGTTGTATGAACAGCAAAAACATACTTTGTGTGTGTGGTCTACAGGCTTACAAAATTACCTTATACACACAACCCAGCGAAGGCTGTCTTGTGCAGGTGACAAGATGGGTTCCAACACCGACCATATCAATTTCATTCTCCTGAAAAACAAGGTAACATTATGTGGAGAGAGAAACGCAATGATAACCTATACTAAGGGCACATTCACACCTATGGTTCGTTTGGGTTATTCCGAATCAGGGCTGAATCAATACAAATTCTGCTCTCGTCCCTGGGTTTGTTTCCTGTTCACACAGCAACATTTATAGCGGACAGAAACAGGTCACTAACACCATGGTAACACCGCTTTGTGAGCAGATTTCACACGAGAATGTTTTGAAAGCCACTTTTGGAACAACATTTTTTCTAACAAAACTCTACATAACTCCACCAGCGAGTGCACTGCTGTAGTGATTTGTCAATTCACTGAGCCGATTGCATTCTCACTGCAAACAAACCGCTCTAGAGTTCAATTGAAAACACGCTGAGACCACCCTCCTCTAAGTGGTCTCGGCACATTTGATTTGTTCCGAAACAAAGTGAGATTGCGGTGTTCACTTATTCCCAAACAAACCGACATGTCACAGAGATTTGAACCTCTCACCTCCTTGCTGAGCTCAACCATGCTTTGCTCAGAGATGTTATTAGTGGCAACAATCACCAGAGACAGGAACGTAGACACAGAGAAGCTGGAGATATGGACATAAAGAAAGATATACAACATAATAATAATAATCTAAAACATTTAAAGTGTTTAGTAAAGCCTTAAAGGGCACAAACAAACTATTTGAATGAATGAATGAGGGAGGGAGAGAGAGAACACTAAAACACTGAACCTGTCACCTTACTCACTGATCACAGCAGAGCTTGAAGACGTGGCGCACTTCCTTCGACTGCGCACAGAGGTTACCACTGTCCAGGCGAATTCCCCGGGGCTGATAGCCCAGCTGACACAGGGCCAGAGCTACAGCGCAGAAGTTCAGTAGACCACTGCTGCAGAAACACAGATCACATAGCAGACAATGCTGCTAAAACAAACACTGAACATGCTGTCTGCATTTGCTAGAAGGAATTAATATTTGTTGCTTTATTTCACTAGGCAAGTTGACTGAGATCATATTCTCATTTGCAGCAATGGCCTGGGGAGTAGTTACAGGGCGAGGAGAGGGCAATTGAACCAATTCATAATGTGGATGATTAGGTAGTCATGATAGTATGAGAGGCCAGGTTGGATATTTGGCCAGGACACCGGGGTTAACACCCTACTCTTATGACAAGCCATGGGATCTTTAGTGACCACCCGTTTAACATCTCTTCTGAAAGATGATGATAATAATAATAATACATTTAATTTGGGATGCCTTTCTAAACACTCAAGGACATCTTACATAGCAAATACATAGATATAAATCAGTTGAGAATGGAACAAAGGGTCAAATGTCATAGGCAACCTTGAAGAGGTGAGTTTTGAGGAGCCCAGCAAACAAGGTGACAGTGGTGGCATGTCGAATGTGCAGTGGAAGTGCGTTCCAGAATCTGGGGGCAGAGCAGCTGAAGGCCTGAGCCCCCATGGTGGAGAGGAGGAATTGGGGGGTGAAGAGAAGTCTTGTAGAGGAGGAGCGAAGAGATCGGGAGGGAGTATATGGCAGGAGAAGGTCAGAGATGTAGGAGGGAGCCAGATTGTGAAGGGCCATGGAGGAGAGACTTAAAAGTTTATACGGAATTTTACAGGAAGCCAATGAAGATGAATCCGAATTGGAGTGAGGATTCTGGCAGCACTCAGACATTAGAGTATATTGATGAATTTGGTGGGAGTGCCAGAGCGAACAGAGTTGCAGTAATCCAGGCGGGAAGTGACAAATGTGTGAATGAGAGTTTCAGTGCTTGAGTAGGAAAGTGAAGGGCGGAGTCTGGATATGGTATATGGTAAATGGACTGCATTTATATAGCACTTTTCTAACCTTCCGGACACTTAAAGTGCTGTATTGCCTCACATTAACCCATTCACACACACACACATTCATACACCGCTGGCGATTGCTGCCATGCAAGGCGAGGTTGAGGTAGGTTTCAGGGTGGGGGCACGAAGCCGGTGGCGAGAGAGGAGTTAATTGTGTCAGTGAGCAGGCGAAAGATGGAGGGAAGGCATGTTTTGATGAGGCTAGTGGGCATGGGATCAAGTTGACAGGTAGAGGATTTAGAGTTCAGGATGATTTCAGTAATAATTGTCAGTGGCCGGAGTGAAGTCAGAGAGGCAGGAGGTAAAGGTGGAGTCCAATGATGAGGATGATCCAGGATAGGTTCTCAGCAGGGGTGGAGGGTTGTTTGAATTTTTGCTTTGAAAAAGTCCAGAAATTAATTGCACAATTCAGGCATGGGGCCGGCTTGTGCGTTATTTGGAGGTTGGAGTAAATATTGAGAAAATAGGAATCAGATTTGATGATGTAGGTAGTAGGTAGATCTGGCTGGTGAAAGGGCAGTTTTGTACTTTGAGAGGTGATCCATGTAAGCTTGTGAGTGAGCTTCTTCTCCAGTCCTCTTATACATACGCTCAAGAAGCCGTCCAGCAGCTTTCAGCCTCCGTAGCTCGGGGGTGTACCAGGGGGCAGTGTGGATGAAGGAGACTGAGCGAGTTTTGAGGGGAGCGAGGGTATCCAGAGAGGAGGAAAGTGACTCATTGTAGTGAGTGGTGAGTTCCAGGGGGACAGAGAATTGGGACAGGGGTACGTGTCAATTACGCTCATGAGTTCAGTGGGATTTTTTTTATGTTTCTAAATTTGATGGTGCGGTTGGGTCGTTGCATTGGGAGGGTGCCAGATATATCAAACATGATGGGTTTGTGGTCAGATATGGAGAGGTGTCCCTCAGTGACATTGACAGGAGAAACACCAGAGGAGCAGACTAGATCAATGATGTGACATGTTGGATGAAACCATGGTAATCAAGTAACAATATAAAATCAGCAGCAAATGAACAGCTAGCTGTTCTGTCAACATGAATATTAAAATCACCTACAAGCAGTACATTGGGGGACATGGCACTAATCAAAGCAAAAAGTATCTGACATGTTAAAAACATGTCAGATAGTTTGGGAGGACTATATATGGTAAAAACAATCAGAGGTTGGGAGCCAGTGAGCTAAAAGCTATACATAGATGGCAGCCTACACAGGGAAGAGTCCCCTTCACGGCTCTGGGGTATTGGGCAGAGGGAGGACTGCCCCCCTACTGGCCCTCGAACACTACTTAGCAAGGTAATGGGGTTAGGCATCTCGCTAGAACCCACAACCTTCCCATCTAAGAGTCCAACACCCAGACCACGACTAGACTATCCTGCCTTTAAAAAAAAAAAAAAAAACTAAAAAAAAAAAACAGAAAGACATGCATAGCTATATATATATATATATATATATATATATATATATATATACACACACACACACACACAGTATCTCACAAAAGTTAGTACACCCCTCACATATGAAGACGAAATGACACTTTTCTGCAATGTAAAGTAGTGATTGTACAGCTTGTAGAACAGTGTAAATTTGCTGTCCCCTC
>JAODUK010034665.1:0-21960 GCA_027564635.1 Typhlichthys eigenmanni | reverse complement strand
GTTCCTTCCACCGCCCAATTACCTCCTCAGTTGAGGTCAACAGCGTCCCATCTTTGCTGTACACAGCTTGGATGGTTGCCTGCTTCCCCCTCCTGAGATGGCGGATGGTTTTCCAGAAACACTTTGGTGCCGACCGAAAGTCTTTCTCCGATGCTCTCCCACACCCGCTGCTTTGCTTCTGCTACAGCAGATGCACAGTGTTATCTATTGTCTCATTCATACAGTACACACAAGGAAGTTCATCATGACTCTTGGTAAGATATATATCTTACATGCTTTCCAATAGTCCAGTGTTCCAAGGCTATACGAACAAGGATTCTTATCAAATGCAACAAAAACAACAAAGCAAACTTAATTAACACTGACCCTTCCTTGAACTACATCTACTCTTGCTGATTACATGGTCTCACTAACATAGGTATAATGTCTCTAGGAGAAAATATAATAGAACATTCAAATGAATGAGTTTACATACTGGTGTGTGTTTAATATAAGCATAAGATATATTGATTAACATATTCATTAATAAAATAAATAAATGGAAAATAACATTTCTCCAACAGCTTTCATTATTGCTGAGCTGGATTGTATTACCTTGATTAGTGATAAATAAGTCAGTGACATGTATTGTATTACTATGAAAAATGTAACTGTACGGTGAGTGGGAGAAGGCACCAATTTTTCAGCTAATTTTGTTGTGTGAGTGTCTGAAGAATGGATTTAAACCACATTGTTATGGGCCATGGTAAAAGGCAGTCTACACATAACATAAAAAGTCTTATATCATTCATATACTGCATGAACATGCATATGTATACACCTCGCAGACACATCTTTAAACATGACAATACTTAGAGTAAAAGTACTTTAACAATCTTGTCACTTTTTAACTAATCTATTGTAAATCTTTTAAAAGGATATATTACAAAAGAATATTGTAAAATATTGTAAGATAATATTTAACAATGAAAGCACTAATAAAAGATTAAATATGACATGTTGACAAAATAAAAAGCTTAACTCAGTTAACATAGGAAATTCTTTATTCACACCAAGATTTGAGAGGCAGTCTGGTTTTTGTATTCTTTTTCAACAACTTTATCAAAATCTTGCTGTCAAAGCTGGATGCCTGTTCTGATGTCAGAAGTCTCTTCATCTTTGAGTGGGCCAGTTACGTTTCATGTTTTCTCTTCTGAGACAAGCTTTTTTATTTTCTTCAATGCATTTTTTCAACTTTTTTTATCTGTAAGTGATGTTTCTAATCTAACAAATATACAAGGCTGGCTGTAGGTGCAGCTGAAACACTGCAAAAATTCTCACAATGCCATCATTTCTCATTTTGTTGAGTTTGTTGAGTCATTTTGTCACACAATTTCTGTGTCAATTTCTGTGTGTGTTTCTGTGTGCTTATATAAATGGTCTTTGCTGCACACATGGCAAACCCAGTTGTCCCAGCCATAACCCTTGCAGTATAAGTACCTTGCTGATCCCACTGAACTAAATGTCTACAGCACGACCTGAGGCTATTGACAGATTCAGGCCAGGCTTCAGGCTGCCACTAGCTTAGGCTCAGGTCGAGCTCAGCTGTTAAACTAGATTTAGTGTTTACCTTAGATTGTTATGTCAGGGCGGGACAGAAACAGCCCCAAAGCTACATGTGAGCTACAAGTGCATACAGAGGTGCTTGTTGTAATAGTTGTAATAGTACATTCAAGATTAAATAAATCTGTCTCACGCAAATATAACATAGGAAAATGTAACATATTTAAACATGAAATCTATCTCTTTATCTGTCTGACTCTATTTCTAACTTCCTTTTTCACAGCAGGATGAGAGTCTGTGGCGTGATATGAAGGGTATGAAATGCATACCACATTGTTTAGTATTGTTGTTCTCCACTTGCCATAGGGATGTTGTGTCCGTTTACTACCAGGGCATAAAGAAAGCCAAAGTCACTCATTTTTGGTGAAACCAAAGTATGTTATGACAACTGGAGTGGCCGTCAGTTCAGACAAAGCTTACAACCATTAGCAAACCTGCTAGCTACAACGATCAACATTTACAGAGTGAATAGCGCCGTTAGCTTTTGTGTTGCTATAGATGACACAAGTCGCCATAGGCAGAAGCTGTTGATTCCTACACAAAGCCTTCCACTCAGGAGAAATATGATCCTCAACTATTGGCTATCACAAACCCATAGGCTTTTGGAGAATGTACAGTAGCGTAGCTACAAGCCAGTAATGGTATAGCAACCAGACACCACTGAGGTCATGGTGAAGGTAACTGCACATGCAATTTGTTGGGAAGACTTCCACACAGCCATTATATTCTAGCACATATTAAGACTAACTTCCACCAAGAAGATGTTGGCAGAACATTGGAAGATAGGTCTGCTTGGTGGATGCTGCAATCTCATCTTATCAGGGAACGTCTGCGGGTGTCTTTTGTGGGTGTTAATGCCAATGAAACAACATCTGTGCATGTGATGGATGTTGTGCTGTGTTGTCAGCTTTACATCGTGGTCCTATCCTTACGGTTGGAAGCAATAATGGCACTAGGGAGTCTGAAGAATATGGAGACCTTTATCATTTAATTTACCCAATTAGAATGATCCCTCTGCTGGACATTACAACAAATGCATGGAGTACTCTGCTGGGCAGAGCTGTATGCTGCCCTCAATATTGGCAATGGCTGCAAATACATAAAACATCCACATTTCTACAGTCCCGACTACCACTACAACATCAAATGCAGAAAAACAGACAAAAAGGTTTGTTTTGTGTGATTTGTTGTCATTTGGTGTAATCATTTCAGCCAACTGGGAGAGGAAGTCTAGGGTAAGAGACACCACTGAACAGAGGAGGAAACAGATGGGAGAGTTATCCTTCTGAATGACATTAATGTTTACCCAGGCCTGTCTGACGTTGGGTCTGCCTTCCCTCCATAGAGGAATAACGTGTTCTGGAGGAGTTATACTAACTCTTCCCTGTCCTCTAGCTTTAGGATGTGACTGTCTGTGGTATCCCAAACATGTGATTAGATGTCAAATCAGAGGAGGCCATGGGTATAACCGCATACACATATGACCACCACTTAGCCCAGCCATAAAGGTGTATATATTCTTGTATCAGGAAGATGTGTTACAGTCTGAACTAGGGCTGGGCGATATATCGATATTTAATTTATATCAGTATATTTTCAAGAGATATAAAATGAGACTATCGTTTATATCGATATAGTTAAATTTGCACCTTTTTTCAAAGTAGGTAATGAGAGAGCAGATACTCTGAGTCACATGCTCAATTTCTGTTTCTGACACACAGATACCGGTAGCCAGCTAGTATTAAAAGGTACCCTGTGATCAAAAACAAATGTGGATTAAATTATAGCTGCAATATTTACAACCTCTCTGCTATGGATTTAACCACGTACAACTAAAAATAGAAAAATGGCACATTTACGTCTGGTTTCCTGTTTTTTCTCCTCTCTAAAATGTAGCCCACTTTATATAAAATACCAATATATATTTAAACTAAATATATTGGGATATGATTTTTGGTCCATGTTGCCCAGCCCTAGTCTGAACTCCTCTTAATACCTTAATCAGAGTAAGACAGCAGTAGCTTTTCAAGACTACATTTCCAATGATTTTGTGTCAAAACAAGATTCTCCCAGTCACCAGTGGTGTAACAACCACAACTGAACAACTTATTTTCTCTTTGTCATAAATCTGTTTGTGATATTTAATAGAGAATTTGGAACATTTATAATAAAACTGCAAAATGTATGGTCAATGGTTTCATTTTCTTATGTCACAAATGCATCACTAAACATGGTCAGGGTTTGGGAAATGGTGGAACAATACTGGCTGCCTGGTGTCCTGATTTAAAAAGCATTTGGATTCTTAGTGACATCACTAAGGGCACGGCACCAAGGTTTCCCATACAGCAGCCATAAAGGAAGGTTGAACAGCTTTGAAACTGTTCTGAGGCCGCTGTAGTTCAGGTGAGCGTTGCTGGTTTACAGTGCTGCAGCAGGCCAGCTGGTAGGTCTCTCTCACGGCCATATTTAACTAAATGATCATTCTTGCTGAGCTTCATCGCTTCATTAGCCACACTTCTCCTCAGGCTGCTGACAGATGGAGGTGGGATCCTTTCTCCCCTCCTCTCCTCTCCCCTCCTCTCCCCTCCCCTCCTCTCCTCTCCTCTCCTCATCTCCCCTCGTTTCCCCTCCTCTCCTCTCCTCTCCTCTCCTCTCCTCTCCTCTAATCTCTCCGTCCACACTAATCCCACTTCCTCTTACAGTTTTGTGTATCTCCTTTCTCCTATTCTCTCCTCTTCCTCCACTATGGCCTCCTCTCTCTGTCCCTGTCCCTGACCCACCTGACTAGAAAGATCCATTTACACTCCAGGTTTAAAGGGAGCCCAATCCGTGTTGCTCGGCCTTTAGAAACATGTGCTCCATATGGTGGAGCGCTAGGAGCAGAAACCACAATGAATAATCAGATTTGGTGAGTTTCTTCCGTGTTTGGGCATCCAATTATATTTCCAGTCGAATGCAAGTGTTCCAGTCACTTTTATTTATTCTTAAAATATAACATTTTGCCAATGTTAGTTATCTGGATGCCATTATATCCACAATGAAATTAAGTAATTAAATTAAACACACACACTGATACAAATTCATGGTGACAGCAGCTGTGCTCGCACAGTGTACTTTTATATCTAATGACAGACATACAGTACATCTTTCATATGAGAACCTAAAGGCAATGACACACACACACACACGCACACGCACACACGCACACACACACACACACACATAGCCTGCTTTAAAACAGTGGTAGCTAATATATAGGCTTAGGACCTCACGTACGTACGTTAGCGAGCGCAACGTAAATGGAAGCGCAGCCAGACGCCAAACAGCGCACGCTGTGCCGTCGCATTTTACGTTGGATGTACTACACTTGCAACTAATCACGTAATCTGCGCTTGGCACCACCCTCTAATCTTGGAGTTAGCACGGCGAGTAGTCTGGCCAATGCTTCAGGCGCCCATATCCGTAAATTGCGGCGCTCGAAAGCAATGGAACAGCAGACTCAGAAAATGAGAGCAAGTTTAACGATCACAAAGTAGACCTATTTATAAATAAATGTCTTGTCTCTATGTATCGTCAAACCTACAGTAAATATAACAGGGTAACAACTTAATTCTACCCTAAAATAATTGTGTGGGTGATACAATTATAATTAAAGAGGTGGAATAAACATTTATTTTAACACCACACAAGCAATCACATCCTTTAGCACGTCTCTCCATGGCCTGTGCTGTTGCATGCTTCTCTTGTTCAAAGAAACATGCTCACTGGGATAACACCTTTTTTTCAAAGGTGGATCATTTTCACCTTAAAACCGACTTGCGCTTTGCATTGCATCGCAGTTTTCATACAAAACATTCAACGGAATAAGAAAATCAATCTCTCCTTGCGCGTCTCCTCTCATATCTTTGCGCAACACTCCCAATCTCCCCTCGGCCCTCCCATGAATGCATATGCATGAATAGGAAAGCAAAACTTGCGATCCTTTGTTTTTTCAGCGCATGCCATGTTTTTACCCGCAAAGTGCAACGAAATTACGCCTACGGGTGCTAACACGTTAGTACATGAGGCCCTTAGTGTACTACACCCATGACAACACTACAAACAGACTCAAGCTGGCACAATATGCTGACATGTCTGTCTTAAACGTCCTATATGAAATACTTGAAACATTAATGTAGTAGCAAACTCCACTACATGTCAACATACAGTATAGTGTAGTTGAATCCTGAGAAGAGAATGAAACCACAGTCAATGTTGTAATCCAAGCTATCCTGTACTTTGTGTTCATAGCCGTTGACCCACAAAGCATTTGTTTTGGTCAGAGCTGCTGCTCCTCTAGTGTGACATCTAGTGGCAGAAAAGATCATATATAGTTCCTTTAACACACAAAAAATGGGCTCCGATTTCCCACTAAATCTAAAATGTCCCTTTTCATTCCAGGTTCAGGAAATGTATTGTTCCTGGCATTATATTGATTGTTTTCCATTGCGGTGGCCAGCTGGTAGTACTGTGTGGTAAAAGTTACATAATCCTCAAGGCACCTTCAAACAGATAGCAACAGCAACACTGCTGTGCTCTGAAACCCATTCATTCCTATGGCTTGAGCTGCGCAACGGCGGCTTTGTGCTGCGTCGAGCAAAGCGCAGGCACAGGGACTGCGCTGCACATTGTGACAAATACCATTAGAAATGAGCCAGGCAGCCAGTCAGCCAGCCAGGCACGGAAGTGAATATTGAGGAAAAGTTGATATTGTACAATATCAACGTTTACCCATTTTTCACTTATTTTCAAACATGTATTATATTCAGTGGATCTCTTAGTTACACCAATATTATGTTCGTGAACCATTTTTTAATATTATAGTATTGGTTTAACTAAGAGAGCCGCTGAAAGCTAACATTTTTGTATGCTTATAACGCTAGAACAATATATATATTTATTGTTTAGCAGGGCCTTAAGCTAACGGGTCTTTTCTTCAATCTCAGGTAGGGTAGCATCCTCGTTGCCTAGAGACAGGACGAGTGCAGCCGTGTCCTGTCTGATGGGCCTGGAGAAATCTGGGCTCAACTTGGCGGCGAGCGCAGTTTATGCTTCGTCCTGTCTGAAAAGGCCCTCACTCTGCGATCCCTCAAAGCATGCTCTGGTGACGCAGACCAGCGCCCGGTTACACACCCTTGAACATCAGGAATGTGAAAATTAGCAGGAATGACCATCTGTGGCCAATATAATACAGTATATTGCATCAAACCATTTTCTGGCTGTCTGTTTGAGTCACTTTAATTGTTATGGTCTTAAATGTTTTGAATTGTTGCTTTATTATTCCCAGTTCTGCTAAACCTTTTAAATCCAAGTCGCTGAAAAATCAACTACAGTAAATAATAAACTGAATCATCCTCTGACTGGGTACCTGCAAAAGGTTGCACATTGTTGTTGTCAATGATTTCCAGGTCACTGCCAATCTTATTTTGTTAGTTCTGTCATTTACCTATGTGTATCCAGTGAGTCCAATTCCTGTTTCAAATGTTGCAGACCGGTATTTGTATGGTAGCCATGGGTTATTATAACAATACACTTGATGTTAAACCAGACACACAAGGGCAGTCCTGTCAAAGAGGTCAAAACACTACCAGCACATAGATTCTCACGGTGGCCAGGATAACGGCTATGCTAATCTCCCAGAAGACCCAGTCACCAGTCAGAGCCAGAACCAGAGAGAGAGAGAGAGAGAGAGAGAGAGAGAGAGAGAGAGAGAGAGAGAGAGAGAGAGATCAGCAAACAGAAAAGGCATCAACTCACCTTTCATGAAAAGGACAAAGGTCCCAAAGCAGCAGATGAATGTAACCAAGAGTCAAGTTACAATGTGCCCTAACTGGCTGCATCGCGGCACAGGATTCTGCAAAAAGCAGCAAGCTCTCATCAAACCAATAAGTAAACGTCAGCACTGCTAATAGGGATTGTTTGGCAGAGGGGGGGTATATATAAACAACAAGAAGAACTACCCTGTCTCCTAAAAAGAAAGAAAAAACCTTGAGGCATCGATGCATAGCTCTGCTCAACACACACTTATTACAGCAATCGCTCCCCCACCCTGCCTCTCTCTAACAAGACAAATCATCCGCACCCCGCCGGCGAGTGTTTGCGTGTGTGCAGTGAGCGCACGCATGGGTGTGTTGTGTGCACGTTTTGCTGGATGATGACGTCGGGCACCGTGAGCTTTGAGGCCTTCATTACTGTCTATCAGGCAGCATGCACCATCTGCATCCCGTAAAGGTGCACGGCCTCTCTCTGATGTTCCCGCCAACTCCAGAATTATTTGATGCAACGTCACACAAGTTAAGGGAAGGCGAGTGTGTGAAATGATGCATGGATTCAGAAAACACACACACACAGCATATTACTGTATGCATGCGTGCGTGTGTGTGTGTGGTATACATTGAGAACACAGTACAAGCAGGCAGCCTATATGAGAGCTTTTTGAAGGCCCCTGTCAGGAATACTGCAGCGCTTCAAATCATCCTCAGCTCAACAATACATTTGTTTTTGTGTGTAGGAGCAAGGCCACACTGAATCTGATAAGAACAGAGTGTAAAATGACATGCCATGATGGTTTAGTATTTTATATAGAATATAAGAGCATTGTTAATGGCGAGAAAGAGTAAAGACAACAACGCTGTTTTTTTGTTTTAGTTATATACTACAACAGCAAATAACAAGCATAACTTAAATATATTCTTATACCAGTATTGGTGATTAGCCTTGTAGACAAGCTTTAAAAGTAATGTGGGATTTAAGAGATATATTTATTTAGTGTCCTAGAATGAAATGCTCTGTGAGATTGTTCCGGTACATGTACCGTGCCTGATAATAAGGACATGGGTGCAGGACACAGGGTGTACAGGGTGGTTAACATCAGCAGGATTACTAAATATTGCAGTGTGGAAGATACATATTCAAGGGTTTAACAAAAGTTCAGTTGAGCATTAACCCATATGCCGTCCTGTGTGTGTACAGAACAATACAGTGTTTCCATGCAATTAACCTGACACCTCACTGTAATAAATACAATCGATAAGTAAGTAAACCTTATGTAGGCTAATTAGTTGTATATTTATCCAGAAACATAAGGTGAAGAAATTGTTAAACAAACATAGGGAAGAAAATGTAAACATTTGTATCGTATTTCATTTCCTTTTATTTGACACTAAGCAAAGCTTTGAGACTACACATCCTATTAATATTTAGCCTAGGCCTTGAGACTAACTGAAATGGCCATGTGACATGCAGTGTAGTGAAGTACATTTATTATATAAATGAATACCGAAATGTACATGTAGAAAGATAAATAGAGGAACGTTAAAGTATACGCTACAATAAATATACCCATAATAGCGTATGATGAGTGAATGTTTTATTTGTTCTGTACAAGCTTCTTATCAAACCAGAGCGGTAATGTCTTAATTGGCGGCAAAATAGAAGCACAGAAATAAAGAGTGCTGTTTTCCTTGAAGTGGATTACAGAAGCCTTTGGTGGATCATTTTCTAAAACAAGATAATGACATTTTCATGATTCACCACCTTTTGTCTTTATCAGGAGGCAATGAGGCGTGCCAGCCCAGACAAGACCGCCACCACAACTGCCTCTCAAAGGACTCATCAACATGCAAATGAATAGTTGGCATGTGACCAGAGCGGGATCACTCCATGTAATTAGCAGTCAAGTAGTTGAATTAATCTTGTCCATGCAGTTTGCAAAAAGAGGAGTACCCATTTTGTAAATAACGGCCCTAAATGGTTTATCGTTACATGAGAAGCAGCCATTATGTAAAATGTAAGAGTAGAAGCAAAGAGCACAAGAGAGGGGAGGAGAGGAGAAAAAATTAGAAGAGATTAGATGAGATTTAATGAATATAATCTCCACTGGTCACTACCAAACACCTTTCACTGTTGGCAATAGCAATCAGAGCTGAGAAAATTGAATGTCAACATAAAGACAAAGAGAAACCATACCAAAAGCTGGCTAACACCAGCTCCATGGAAAATGTTAAATATTCAGGTGGGAAATCGGAGCCAGACAATTAACTTGCGGTTCCACGACAATCAAAACGGAAGTGATTCAATAGCCTTATATACCATGATGGTGTCATCGGGTTCAGGGCTGATTGCATCAAGCTCATTCAAATTCAATGTAAGTTGAGTGAAATGTACATGGACAGTTACACAAGCAGGTTAGATGATCAAGTTCCTGATAAAGGTCATTTAAACTTCCTATAAAACTCTTTAGCTCTTCTCTGTTGTACACACGTGGTAGTAATTAGAACACAGCCGCCGTAAAACCACACAGTAGCTTTGAATGAACATAATAACAAATTCAATAATGTAATAAACTGAATAACCACTGACTACACAACATACTGTATAAGAACACAAAAAGAAGTGTTTTGACATGCAGGGAAGTGGATGATCCAATGATACTTTTAAAGATCGTGTAAAGCAAATACAGAGATTTACTTGGAAATTCTTTATACATGTTAGAAATCCATTCCTTTAAACATGTGAGAACACTGTTAACTATGTAGTATTGTATTGCAGAGTTAGACCATTAAACTGTATTTCATCATTACTCTGTTCAGGATTGTTTGGGAGGGCCAGAAATGTGGGACTAGAGCTTTTTTTCTATACAGAAATAGCTGATGCGTCTGAGTGAGGTGTGCTTGGAACAGCCCAAGCGCTCTTCCGCGTCCGCGGTGCGCGAGGCCACGCATTTGGTAGTATGCAGCGGCCTTGACACTGCAGTGTTAACTGCAGCCCTCAAGTCATCTCTCTCAATGCAGTTATCCTTGTGCAGTTTCTACATGTAGACATCTGAACCACCCTCTCCACCCAGACAGCTTACATCCAGGGACCAACATCTGGCACCAAGCATGAGTAGCCATCCAACACCATCATAACCACCTGCCCTGAGATCCAAAATATTCTCCCCCCTCAGGATGAGGCATCTTGTCGTGTGGGGGATATTCCACTGTGTTTTGAAAAGCACATGATCACCCAGTTAGGTCTAACAGGGTCACATATTTAGTTTTGTGGCGCATGAAAATTAAAAACTAGTTTACAGAAAACTGATCTGGTAACAGGAAATCTAGGCCTGAGAAGAGTACTGAAACACTTTAGAGACTATAAGGGACAGCTGAACAAGCCTGCAGCCTGTACCGGTGCTTTAACCATTATGTGCTCAGAAGGTACTGTATGGCTATACACGTAGGGGTGCACAACAATATATTGTTATCTCAATATCATGCAATATCATATCAAACATGCCACAGAAAGCAGTATTCAGTACAATTTGTTGAGAGATGCGTCCGTTTGCTGCGTGGCACATTGGGGTTCGATTTGGATGAAAAGTATGGAAGACAACGACGCAATGGAGATCAAAGAGGAAACATAATGCCTCCTCAGTAGCTTGGAATTACTGTTGTTGTAGCAGTCCAATCTGTCCGTGGAAAACGTTTTGATACGTTATTAGGAATCTATTTTGTTGAATTGTCCCATAACTTTTGTGTTTTTACTTATGTTTAAAACAAATATTGAAATTAATATTGTTTTTATGATCAATATCGCAATATCACATTTAGTCAATATCGTGCAACCCTAATACTATGTATTAGAGTAATTAGAGTAAATACAGAACAATGACATGTAGGCCTATGCTGTACTTGTTAAGGTATAATCCTTGCAGTGCATTTGTAAGGTAAGAGAACCAAAATGCTTAGCAACAACAAGGAGCGAGTTCAAAGTAGCGCTACTGTACATGCCTTTCTGCCAGTATGTCACGCTATAGCGTAGCAGCATCTCAGACCAGAACAAATGCTTTGTGGGTCACGTACACACACACTAACATGGGCTTTTCAACAGCAGGATAACATGCTCCAGAGGTACAGTAGGGAGCATCGGAGGGTGGGGTGGGTTTTTGAATGGCTGATTTACAAGATACAGTTTTCTCTATTTCCTTATTTGTGGAGAACTCTTGTTGCAACTCTCACATCATACCTACAACTGCTTTAAAGCATTCCATTTAAGTTACAGGTAAGGTACATCAGAGCTGTTGTAACACTAAGATTAAACCAAAACATCATATATGGGTTACTGTATGCTCATTTTAGAACCAGAATATTTAATACCACTGGTAGAATATCAGCGATATCTTATATAATATAATATATATAAGCCCCTTTTATGTATGATTTTTTTCATTGAAGCATTTCACATCTGTGCAAAAGACAGATATAAAGCAGCAACAGGGTGCACTCAAAAACAAATATAAATGTTTAACTTTGGCAGCATTCACCTTCAATACCACCACGAGACAACAGTACAGTAGTTCTCGAACAACGCCATAGCCAACGTAGCAGGGTAACAGCGTGCTATTAGCAGGGTGTGAAAACCTTAGGAAGACCAGTGCAGACAGGACTAGCAGGCAGAGGTTTGTGTGGCGCTTCTCTGGTGGCATCAACCTGTCCTCTTCAGTTACAGAGCTGAACCTGATTCCTGACAGGTACATGAGATAGGTAGGAAAACCACACACTAGCCCGGTAGGAGTACCGCTACTGCTGTACTGTATATATATCAGAGAAGGAAACTGATCCTCACCAGTCACAGCACACTTAACACAGTTTGCCTGCTGGTCTGCAATCACATTGTGTTTCTGTGACACTGTTAGCACGTAGCAGCAAGTTGGGCTGTTCCCGTAGTGTAGAAACAAAGATTATTAGTTTATTTGCATTCAAACATATTTAATATCAGATGAAATGTCCTGTGTTTGTTCCAAAGGGAACACAGGCCTGTATCCTTTATATGCAGATATCGAATATATATATATAGAGATATAGAAATCCTCTAGACAGTACAAAGATCACAGTATTTTCTCTAAATCCACCAAAACTAAATAAAATTTAACTTTACTCCAGTTTGTCAGTAGATTACACAACATAGCCAAATATTAATTAGTTTGATAATAAATATAATTTTGTTAAACTAGCTTTATTAAACATGGAAAAACCTCGTCTACCGCTGTTATATCCTTATTGAACTCCTCCAAAGCTTTCTCTATACAGTAGCTTTACATTTACTGTCTACAAACCATACTAACATTAACAGATCACGACTGTTATAACCAATATAATATCATGCATAAAATGCTAATAAAATGCTAATAAAATAAATTATCACACACAGAGTGTACAAGGTGTCTAAGATTACTGCACCATAAAACTGCAATGTACTACATAAAATAATGAAATGCTTTTATATATTATAATGCTTGCTACTAAGTCTATTCACTAAACATGGACAGTAAAACAATATACTATACATGATACGGTATATTGTCTATATACACCAGACAGACTCCTAACAGCAATACCATACTCCATAAACACATAAAAGCTAATTATACAACAGAGAGGAGATTGACTGTGTGCTTTCCACATGTTGCCATAGTTTCATGAGGTATACATGACATGTCTGTGACATGCTTTGGTCAAAATACCACAAGGATTAAGTACAACAGCACCCTTCTCAAACCTGTCTAAACAGACCTGCTCAGAGTGATCCGATTTCAGTGCCTGTTTCTTTAAATGCAAATGAGCCACCGCTAACCCCACCCCCTTCTTCTGCATGGCTGAAGCCCTTTTGAACACAGATTCCAAGGCGGGAATATTGCATCTTCTTCCGTGTTGTCATTCTGTGTGCACAGCACCAGAACTATGTCTGTGTAACAGACAGCTGAAGTGGCATTTTGAGGATGACATGCAGTATTAAACTATTTCTGTTACACCAGTAAAACTCAAGCACCAACACTATAAACTGGGATGCTGGGACATAAATATAAACTCAAGCGTCTCGCTCTTCTGAGGCTGGGCTTGATGTAACTGAGCGGTTTGCATCCTTACCTCGATTCATGGGCTAGTGATATTTGGTC
The DNA here is from genome assembly GCA_027564635.1 of Typhlichthys eigenmanni. Taxonomy (NCBI): domain Eukaryota; kingdom Metazoa; phylum Chordata; class Actinopteri; order Percopsiformes; family Amblyopsidae; genus Typhlichthys; species Typhlichthys eigenmanni. The sequence goes on along the minus strand of JAODUK010034665.1, from coordinate 8,384 downwards.
CAGTATGCACATTGGTGAACGTAACTCGTTCTCAAGCCATTGGTGGAGATATTCAGATGTGGGGTGGTATAATTCAAAGTCAGAATTACTTAGGCATCCCCAAAATACACTGACTGGGTTGTTTAATTTCCGTGTTCGGCACCCAGATATTCAAATAATGCAGTGAAAGTGAGTTTTTCATTATATGTTGAACCCCTTTAAGTTCTATTTGATAAATAAGATATGCATATGTAGCCTCCTGATACACTCTAATTATGTAGTTTAAATATTCAACAGCTGTACATGGTTGATTATCATATAACTCTATGCTAAAGGACAGATACAGGTTAATGTAAAGCTCTGAATATAATGTAAAATTGTAACCATTCCCTTTGTCAATATTTAAAGATATGAAATGTGGGCCTATGAATGGGAGAGAGAGAGAGAGAGAGAGAGAGAGAGAGAGAGAGAGAGAGAGAGAGAGAGAGAGAGAGAGAGAGAGAGAGAGAGACACATCTTAGAAGAACTTTGATAACTTTTCCATGGTGTTTTAGTGTTGTACAGTAGTTAGTGTTTTGTGCTCCACTCCCCCACATTAGGGTGGTTTCACTGTATATTGCCAAAATAACTGCTGGTTCCCAGAACATACACTCACAGAAAACAATGCATGTGCATGCACCTAGAGAACAATACTTGGGGAAACAAATGCTATAGAATATAGCAATATTTCTACAGGCTACAGGTCAATAGTGATTATTTAATAAAAGCATGTTTTACAAATAAACATCGAGTCATTTTTAAGACTGTATCTTCACTGGGCAGCCCAGCAGAGTTGGAATCGGCAAGAATGTGGGTTAGCAGGTTGTGTGTGTGCGTGTCTGTGTGTGTGTGTGTGCGTGTGTGTGTGTATGCGTGCGTGTGCGTGTGCGTGTGTGTGTGTGACTGTGGGTGAGAACGCGTGTTCTAAAATGTCAGTCTCTAACCAGGCGTGTTTCTGGCACCCTGCCCACATAATCTGCTGCTGTCACCTCTTACATAACGGCTTGGAGTCGCTATCTGACTCCCTCTGGTCTCCAGTGTCTTATAATTGGCAGAATGCCTCCACACTAATAACATTATGTTTTCGTCCGCGTGTCTAGATATAGCGACAACTGCCTGATGCCCTCTTCCACCCCCCTTTTGAGAAGTTGTTACATAACCCCGCTCGGAATTCTCAATGGAGCTTCATCTTAACCGCCCTCTCCAGTCTGCACAGGAAAACTCGCGTCATTCTGTCGAGCTGTCTGCTATACAAGCAGCCTGCAGGCCGCAGCACAAATGTAAAACTTGGACCGAGACTCCATTTCACTTCGCATCGTTATGTTAAAGGGGGCGTGGCTCTGCACCCCCACTGTAAAACAGGCACTTTTCCCAACTTATCTTTTAAGCAATAGTTTGCAATGGTTATCTATGATGTAAATTGACTCATAGAAAGTTACTGTAGATATAATATGCAGACCAGACGATTTGTTCTGACGGCGCACTGACAGAACAGCTGACGCACATGCAGCCCTGCAGCCTGCAGAACGATTTAACAAAGTCCGCCATCGCTGTCATTTCGACACAATACTGTTTGCACAGTGTCTAGAAGTGTGTCTTCTAGAAACGCCTGATGAAAGAACGAGCGTTATCGACTAACTGGTTCTCTGCAAACTGCAACGCAACTTAACTGGAGGAAATCTCTATGTTATTGAATAGAGGGAGACCAAGGCGCAGTTACGCACAACAACCACCTCACAGAAACAAATGATTATGGCAATAAATTACACATAACATGAGGCTGACAACAATAATAATATGCACACTTCACTTGGAGAGCTCACTCACTTAACCTTAAGATATTTTGAAGTTCTGTCCCAGCCATATCACATGCGTCGCTGGTTCCGTCATTTATAATTTACTTTAAAAACAATGACATGCCATGGTCCTACCTTTTGCGGAGGTGGAACAACTGGGTCTTTTGACAGTGGCTGTCTGATGATCGCCGTTTTTCAGGAGCTCCGTGTTCGCCGGTGTCTCCATGACTGGCGTGGCGGGTTCAGAGCTGCTCATGCCCGGGTCGCTCGCAAGATCCTGCGGGGACTCCATATACACTTTTATTCCTCCGACAAGCTCGGCGAAAAGCCTACAACGGTAAATATTACCGGCGAACAGTTGAAAAACGTCCCGGACTACAGCGGTGTGTGCGGCTGTCACAGCGAGCAGGGAGAGCAGTTTGGAGAAGAAGTCACCGGCTTGGAGGTGGATGAATGCGCGCCTCTATCCGAGTGAATGAGCACATTTGTCCACCAGAAGCGCTGGAGAGCGTGTTGTCCGACTGTCCTGCTGTCCTGTCTCCTGTCTCAGGGGCAGGAGGATCTACATGACATAAATCACTGTTGGAGTACTGTTGACAACCTGTTGTCTAACGTCGTGCTTTTTTAAACGATTTGCCTGACTTACTGTACTAGCAAATTTATGGTTCTAGGTTTATAATGAGAATGCTTGCACAGGGCTGAAATACAAAAAATGTTCAAATCACACTTAAGTCACCCTATTGCTCATTGGTTGTACCATTGTTTGGTTAGTTAATTAATTAACATGTTCCATAACTATCTAAATAGAGTAGCCCTAGCAGTTGAATTAGATGTTTTTTGCTGATGGTTGACAATGCAGTCCATTTTCTATATCTTCTGAGCCAAAGGCGTTACTGTATCGTTCTCTACCTTTCATCATCTTCTGTATTACTAATTTCTTTGGCAAAAACATCAAAAGGCTTGGAACGTTTTACATTTTACATTGCTCCAGATTTCATCATTTTAATTAGTTCAGTTGAAATAAAAGAAAGCTGAATAATGATTGTTTGTACCACAAGGACTTTAGCGGTTTAGCAATCTTCTTTTAGGCTACAGACAAAGCCCTCAAGAATTTTTCAAAATATATACAGGTTACCTGGCTACATCTACATCTTAATTATATCCACACATGGAAGATTCATTCTTTTACATTTTGTGATTTTAATTTTGCATTTTCAGTAGGCCTAAGTATATCTGACTCTCTGGATGGATATGGATTTAAACAGGCCAAAAGTATAGAAGCCTATACAGTGTTTAAGCCAGTCAAATCAGCTAGCAATGTTTTTGCTTGTAATGTGTGTAGCATACCTTTTCCATTCAGCAATCCACCATATATGACTCCCAAAAAAGGGTCACAATGTAATAAAAAACAAGATTGTACTTATTCTACCTGCACCTGCATATATATGCCCACCTGCTAACTAAGTCACTTAAGATAAGTATTTGTAAAATGACCTAATTGCATAATATAAATTGCAAGGGTCAACATTTAAATAGGTCTTACAATAAATTAACTGTGTGTAATATAATTAATATTACATTATTATGTCCAGGAAAGAATATATTCTTACAGTATATTTTTAACCAAATTACTTTAAGTCAAGAAAAATAGATCAATATGACAGTACAATTTACTTAAATTAAACAATAGCATAACACAACTGTATGTAGCCATGCTTTATGATCTCAGTGTCAATCGTTTTGATACTCTATATCTTCTGCGCTGGTTGTGTTTGAGAATGAAGGGTGTGGTGTGTACTTTGATCAACAAGGTTGTAAAAATACATCCACACTTTGAAGTGGGTATTTTTACAACGCTTTCACCATCTGCCATTGTCAAGCCGACCTATAGTATTCCTCCACAGTCTACGTTTGACAGAATTTGGTGTGTAAAACATGTAAACACACCATTGAATGCCTTCTGTGTGGAAAGGATGGATATCAATAGCTACATCTGCATTATAGCCTCGCCCTGTATAATAATGTAGAATATGAAGCACCCCGGAGCGATGCTGTAACAGGTTTGATGAATAACTCAGGATACATTGTAAACACATTACATACAGTAATAACAGCTAATTTAATCTACTCTCCAATCAAATGTGAGTTCCACCAATGTCTTGCATAAGAAGTGTACATTATGATCATATATACTGTATAGACACTCATCAAAATCAATTATTCCAAAGATTTACAAAGAGCTACATTGTCTGCCGTCTAGTCAGACACTAGAAAGTGAAATTGGGTTTACACCAGAGCCCAGAGCAGTTGTAATGGCTTTCAAGTGCATACTTAAAATGCTAAGTAAGTACAGAGGGCTAACCCGTTTGGGATAAATTATCATTATTAGTTCCTACTGAAAGCTATACGCTTGTAAGAATGGATACTATAGGCTAACAGCTGTGTCACATAATGAAAGTATTTGTGGCTTATATAAGTATAATGGGTGATGCTCTGTTATGTACAGTTTAGCTGAAATACTGAGGATTTAGGACATCCATCATAGAGGGTGAGCATCATTTACTTGGAAAAACAATTACTGAAACAACATTGTGTTGGACATTGTGCATTCAGCTATATTGCTGGTGCGGATAGCAGCAGTTTATTTTTCTTGATTTAAATGTGAATCAGTTCTCAAGATAATCCTCAAAATAACTTGAATGTTAAGGTTAATGTAAAGAGCATGGTCATTTTACTGCTGTGATTCACGTCTGCTTCATCTTTAAAAACCTGTCAAATGGTCCTATTGTATCCTTTGACAGTTGCTAATCTAAATGTCGTTATTCCTGAAAACCTGCTTTTGGAAAGTGCATGTGCACTGTATACCTGATGTTGAGTGAGGGATTCATTCCCTGTACTTTAAGGCAGCATGTTTCAAACCATTGGGTAAATGGACTGTATTTATGTAGCACCGGGAGCAGTTGGTGATAAGTGTCTTGCTCAGGGACACTTAGCCAGGAGGCAGTGGGATTCAAACCAGTGACATTTTGAGCGCCTGTTCAAACAAATACGATTGTCAGAAATAATGTGGTCAAAGTTATCATTTAGAATAATACTGTAGTGCATCTGTACCTGATATACGGTACTGTATATCAGTCATGGATTAGTATTAGTCATTTACATTTCAATTATGAAGAAAATGTGAATAATGTTTGCATTCATTCGTTTAGCCTGCATGGCCTCAATGCAGATATGACATGACAACCCTCTTGTAAAAATGTTACAACACTCAAGGATACATCTATTACTAATATACTCTATCATGTGGGTCCTGTTCCTTGGCCAGGAGCAACTAAACCAGTGTGTTTTCACAGCAAGGACAAGTTAGGTGTGGCGTCACTCAGACAATTACATTTAGTCCGCTGATGCCTTGAACCAAAGCCCCTTCCGTTATCAAGTGCTACAAGGAGAATGTAGAGGTTAGACATCTCAAGGACACATAAGGGTAGGCCAACTCCGGGGCACAAACCCATAACCCTCGACCAGGCATGGAACACCTAATGCAACAACCAAAAGACTCTCCTGCTCCTACAGACTTAAGATGAATGATGGCTGGCTGGCTCTAAGCAGGCGAGGGGGAAGGATAGGGGTGAGCCTCAGTCACACTTCTAAGAATGATGGATTCGGTTGACAGCAGTTGAGAGGAACGTCACAGAGCTATGCCTCTTGATGTACTCCCCTTGCATTAAACAACAGGTCATATCAATAGACAAGCGAGCCAGACGTCCTCCTGTAATGTAGTGTGTGTTGCTCAGTGGCTGTTGACTATCTACAGCCCCTCACTGTGACTGGAGGCACATTTACAATTCTGGCTAGTCATACAGGAATCAATCACTTTTAAGTAAGATCATTTGTGTTTGACTTACTAGAGTTGCATCAATGAACCCTGGCAGTGCATACATTGGTATACTGTATGTTTAGGGGAATTGCTGTCATGTGTCATGATAACATGGTGTCACCTCTTGAGTTACCAGTGTGAAGTTAAATCAGGGATTGGCAAACAATGTGGCATTTGAGAGTAACAATAACGACAGCTAGATTGCTCTTTTGTACTTTTTAAGGAAACAGGCATTTTTCTATACATAAAAATGTAAATGGATCAAATTGTTCTAAAGGCTGAATTGTCAACCTGTCTTACCTAAGACTGTTTACACAGTGTATTTTGTGAGGAGCATCTAACGTAATTTAAAAATGATTGATATAAGATCAGAAACCCGTACTTCCCCCTATTGTAAATCAAAATAATGAGTCCTTTAATTTCCATTATGCATTTATGGATGAGAGCAGGCAATTATAGATGTCAAAGTTCTTAAATTAATGAGCCAATGGGAAAGCCATGCTCGAGAGCCCATACACAATAACCAGGGAACTTTGACTTGCCATCAATTTCAATCATATTATCTATAATAAGGTGCCCCTCCTTCCTAGATATCGATAACTCATAACAAAGAGAAAGAAAGACTCACCTGAAAAATGTGGTCATTACAAGTTGCCAAAGATATCAGACACTCAGCCTGGGAAAAACTATTATTATAGTAATAATAAAGACAGAGTGTTTACGTGGTGGTTTATTATTTTTCTTTCAATTAATGTTCTATCTTGAGTGTTAAAAAATAATCACACATGTACTATTTAAAAGTAAGTGTAACAACAACACTAATATTCATAAAACACATTCATCAAATTTTACTTTCAGGAACAAACTATCAACACGTGTAAGAAAAATGTTTTATAATTGTTTTAATATTTGAAGATCCCCTCAACATAAACCTGATCTTTTAGCAAAACGTGAGATCGTGTTTATCCAATCACAGCCAGATGGGCCAGTGGAAGTATCAAATACCTGACAGTTTTATAAAATATATTATATCAGACTTCTAGTGTTCAAGTGGTGTGAGCATATAGGGGAAGAATATTAAAAATGTCTGTTGTAATGCAAGCTTGTGCCATAACAGTCAATGGCACAATGACACGACATCGGTACTTAGATTGATTTTTTAAAACTGAAATGTATGCAACATTCTAACTTTTCAAATATTTTTGCTGTCTTTCATGGGCATGTAGGCTTACAACTACTGTCTGACTCATACCGAATAATGGAACATGGTAGGGTTATTTATAAATGCACTTCATACAGTATTTATTGCTTTTGTAAGACGACACATATGCGATCTGTGGTGATTATACAGTATGTGTTACTGCACATCTTCATGTAGTATGAGAAATAGTCTTCTAGCTACTCAGTTACACTATATTTAATGCTGTGACATATTGCAGTGGCAAACTAGTATAGCAAACATAAACACCTCATTTCAAGAAAATTCACTCTGCCATGGTTTCCAACCCACATCTCAACTTTGTAACTGGTTTTAGCCTGGGAGTCAATGATGCACGTTTAAAGATTTAGCTGAAACAATCTGTTCTTGTTGGAACAACAGTGGTTGTATACAGTACTTGTTCCATGTTTTCAGCTGTGTTCATGCTTGTTTATGTTTATGCCGATATGATATTTGTGTATGTTACTGTATCTGATGAGTCAGAAATGATTGAGATCTAGTTCTGTACTGTAGCAAATTGAGCTCTGAAGAGCTTCCACTCAGAGCTCCAGCAGATGACAGAATATACTACTGTAATTGAATTGCTCTGTTAAGTCCTGTTATTCTATATACAGTCTGTGTTGTGTAAGTGCGTGACAGTCAGTCATGACCTTGTCTAGAACATAGTGCACATATAAACATGTTATAGCAGTATCTCTTCTGTGTGTATGTGCATGAGTCTATATGTGGAACGTGCATGTTTGTGTGTGGATGTGCTTGTGTTCTTGTGCATATGTGTGTGTCTGTGTGCATGTGTGAGCATGTGTGCGTGTGTGCGTGTGTGCGTGTGTGTGAATGGGGGAGGGAGTCATATCTAAGTACACGCTTCAGGTTTGTCTATAATTTAACATCACTGCAGGGGAAAAAACACGGTGTGCTCTTGGACCATGTGGTGTACCACGAAATGTTTCCTTCTTGGAAATGGCTCAAACTTTGCCACTACTTTAAAGGAGGCTAAATAGTATCCCTAAATATGCACATCATTCCTCAGTGTATAAATGTTTCATAATAATAAAGCCACAGTTTCTCCTCTCCCAGTTTTTCCTCTCATATTACCAAATATCATTAGTGTTCACAGTGTTTCTTTTATTGGTCGTATCTTTGTCTTGTGTTCATTCTTCAAAGTACTGTGTAAGGCTTCTTTGAAATATGCTACATTAATAATCTTTATGAACCTTTTCATCTCAGTGAAGCAGCTCTCACCAAAACCTGAGGCAATACATAGATAGCATTTCATAATGTAAACTTGTGAAGCAGTGTTAGCAGAGATTAAGTAGCCTACCTAGTAGGTATTTAACTATATAATGATTTGATAAAGAGCTTATGCATATTATAAATATGCAGTCTGGTGTGCAGTGTATGCTGAAACACACAAATGAACACACACAGACTCACACACGTGTGTGTGAGTCTGTGTGTGTATATATACAGTATA
>JAODUK010034634.1:20000-21965 GCA_027564635.1 Typhlichthys eigenmanni | reverse complement strand
AGCATATATATAGGTATATTTTTCCGAGTCGACGGTACATTTAGCAAATCAACGTATTAAGTAACCGGTTACGTCGATTACGTCGACTAATCGTCCCAGCACTAATATAGATACACACATAAAACACAAAGACGACCCCAATAGGGTCTGGGTCTCAGGAGTGGTCATTTTCCACTCTGAGGGTAAATATTGAATCCAAGCAGACCACATACTCACCCTCTGGAGATGCGCGTACATCACATGGAGACTTGGCAAAGTGTGACAAACATCCCAGCCTGGGAACATTACAGCTATTCCGCTAGACAATAGCAGCAACACATTCCCATTACATGACACAGCCCAGCGTGGCGGAAAAGCAGGCTTAAGATGAATCGCTGCTTCCCTCTGTGACAGCAAGAGCGATGTGACACACATTTCAGTGGGCCAGGCTTCTGTTCCATTGTGAGAATCACAGATTACCACAGAACCCCCCCTCTCTCTCGGCAAAACAAAACACGGCGGAACCGTGTTTGTCAATGTCAGTCCCCTGGAAATGGAGGTGAGGGTTCAACATCCCCTTGTTAGCCATCGCAGATAGAAGCTCGGCGGGGCCGCCGCCCCCGCGGAGGATCTGGTGTCAGCACCGCCGCGTTAGCCACCGCGACCGTTAGCCGCTAGCCGGGCTAAAGTAGGCTAAGGCATCGCCATCACAGAGAGAGAAGCTTGACTAATCACCTAGCATAGACGGGCTCCCATCCTCTTAGAAATGAGCAGAGGTCATAAATGTACAGTAACCTATCGGGTCCACTGCCTCAGTGTGTGTGTGTGTGTGTGTGTGTGTGTGTACGAGTGAGAGGTGAGATACACGGGCACTAGTGACGGATCATCTCAGGGAAGCCATTCATTTTTCATTACGCGCCATCAGAGGGGACATAATTCAATATTATTGTAATAAATTGGCCCCAGGGACGCGGAGCAAGGCTAAGACGAGGCACAGCGCCAGCCAGTCCAGTCCAGGTGGTGACCTCACATGCGCACGCGTGTATGCCCACAGACCTCAGAGACGTGCACGCGAACACACATGCGCGGGTGTCTTGCCAACAGTCCCCGACGTTTAGGACGGATCGCGCTGCAGCGGCAGTCCTCGCAGCTAAGCATCATTACCCGCAAGCAGACAGCTCTGCAAGGTCTCAAGGCCTCTCTGTACTTCTTCTTTCATCCTCCATCTCTTCCTCGTCCACCAACTCGCACCGGGAGGCCAGAGCCAGAAGAGGGCTGCCGCCACCGCCAAGCGTCTCTTCCAGTGCGGTCCTCAGCCACAGACATGGGTCGAGAGGCTTTCATTTGCTGTGGCTGCTGATGGACCTCACCGCTCATTAAAAATGAATGGGGACAAGCTCTCAGCACTGACAATTACACATGCAGACACCCAGGCACGGCTGTCGGGACCACTAGCCCACCGGCAGTGCTCAAGGGGCTCCTACAGACAGAGGCAGTTGGACAGGTAAGTGCACGTGGCAATGCGGAAGTACTAATTTTTCAATGTGAAAGTAAAGTGTATTTGTATAATAGTAATGGTTACGATAATATTACAAGTTAGCGTTACCGCAATGAATAATTTACAGATATTCACGGATTACGACCAATAATCTCTGCATTGAATAGTTCTGCATTTCAAGGCAGCAAACCTATACAGCGGGCCAGAGCATAATGAACCACACATCTGGCAAGAAAACTCTTTAAGTGTAGTAGAGAAGTGAGGAAACAGTGACAACAGAGGTGGCTTTGGTCTGGCTACAGTGTGTGAGCTGTGTGGAAGCGTTAGAGATCGGGCGGGGGGCAGAGCAACATGTGGCACGAAGCACAAAAAAATATTTTAAAAAAACACAGACAAAAAAAAACACAAAAAAAGGACACAAAAAAACATGGTAAAAGATGAACTTTGAGAGCAGAACAAAAGCTGTGACTTGACATGCAGACAGCACA
>JAODUK010034634.1:0-17500 GCA_027564635.1 Typhlichthys eigenmanni | reverse complement strand
GGGCCATTTTACATCAGGCTTGACACATCATACACACGCAGCTATTAGAGGAGAGGGGAGGCTGGAGCCCTGGTGACTTACAGCCACGTTACGAGCTTCAAAAATAAACAACGACATCGGGGCGCTGTAATTATGTCGGCCTGACTTACGCTCTAAGGCCTTTTGAATTGAACAGAAATAGAGGAATGAAGCATTGCCCAGGGCTGGAAGTTAGAAATATTACTGACGCTGCTACTCCAGGAGTGTACGACAGACACATACAGTATTCATGCAAGCAGACACACCTAAGCAGGCACTCCCCCCCTACCCCCAAACACACACGTACTGAACACAAGGTTGCAACAAACACACAAGGAACACACATGGAAACATAACAAGACGACACTGGAGCAGCAAAAATGTACAAGTAGGGATGTCCCGATCTCAATGATCGGTACAGGGGCCAATCAAGACATTTTTTAAGACATATTTTAGTTTGTTTACTTCATACTGTATGTTGTTTACTGTGATGCATAGATATTTTTTCCATTTACTTACTACTTACTAATTAAAAAAATGATTTTAATAAAATAAAAAAATGTCTGCAAATGAACTGCAGCGCTATTAAATTTGTCAAGCGTGCATTTGATTAATAACTTCTATCATTTGATTAATAACTTGTATGTACAGTGTGCACTGTGCAACTGTTGTATTTATTTATGAAAATACGAGTATCGGACTGGGGCTTGGCATCTGCAGGTACTTAATATTAGATGACTCGGATCGGGATGGGAACATCCCTAACTCGCAACGTTGGCCCTATAACCCAATGTAACCCCCCCCCCCCCCCCCCTCAAACCCCCACCCCCGCATATCCACTCTGCTCCTGTTTGTGACATCATGTCGGAACACTGTCAACATTCACAACATACCCTCGGCCCCTCCTCTCGGCTCCTCTTTAACGCACTCTCCCGGCCTCTCTCCCGCCCGCACACGACCCCTCTCTCCTGGGAGGCAAGCATCTCCACCTGGTTCATTATAGGGCTTAGCGGGAGTCCACCCTTTCCCGCTCGGCTGCAACCTTCTCCTGGAGCTCTCCAATCCTTGCTCTCACTAAACCCTGCCGATAAAGTCAGCGGTTGCGTCCTCTTAGGACACTGTCATGCCGTATGTCCATCTGTCATGGCAGTGCATGCCAACACCACACACATACACACACACACACATACAACCCTGTGCAATTGCCTAATGATAGAAGAAAATGCCTAGATATACAAGCTTATAAACACCTTAAACCAAGACATCAAGGTATAACGCAGTTGCTGTGAGGTACCTGTCAAACCTATTGCTATTAAAAGTGAAATGAATGCAACTCACTCAGCAGCCACGGCTGCTGTATCTACAATTACATGTTAGCGAAGCACGAAACACAGTGGGGGGGGTAGGGCTGAAGTGGCGAGCAACATTCTGCAGTGGCGCACCAAGGCTATGCTGTTGAGAACAAAATTTTTCACACATACAGTATATGGAAACAACAAGACTTTTTTCTTCCGCACTGACAAAAAAAAAAACCTTTGGGCGTCCCGCGTTTCTTGCGGCATGAGCAAAAATTGAAACACTTTAATGTGGCAGTTCTGACAGGCAGCTGCCTGGAGAGATCGCTCAAAAGTTCCTCTATTTATTTTTTGGTGTCTCATCTTGGCGTAACACATCACCCCTGGTTGCCCACAGCACTCTCATTGACAATGAGAATGGAGCCTTGGGACTAGAAGAAATATAATTTTCCTTATATGAATCTGGGTAAGCCTCAGGTGACACTGCACACAATGTGCGTGCGTGCGTGCGGGTGTGTGTGTTGTGTGCCTGAGAATCAATCCTATCCTTCTGCGAGAGAACAGACCAAGACCTGAACACCTCATGCCTGAACAAAATGGACTGTTGTCTTCAACCATTCATCCATCTCCCTCCATCTCATCCTTTGCTCCTCCAGTTATACATTCTGTGTCTCATTTGTCTTCATTAATCTCCCAGTAACCCCGATGAATGAAATAGTTCTTCCATTTGTCTGTATCTCGTTACATTTGCACACGTTGCAGTTATGCGTCACTGTGAGGGCCTAACTGGGTTCTAGTCTCTTGAGGATCAATGTCTCATACGCGTAGTGTCAGTGTAATTGTGTTACCACAACAAAAAGGTTCAAGGAAAATCCCAGACAACCTTGCGCCATGTCTCTGGAGGGGGAGCTCTGCTGGGGAGCTGTGACGTTATTACTGTAGACGGTGCGCTGGGCAGCTGCGCTTTGTGTTCCGGGCAGAGGCACAGTGTATTGCGACGGAAATGGGCTCAGATTGCGTTTGGCTCCCGTCGACGGCGAGTGGATCCAATGAGTAGCCATTAATGATTCACAATGGGTCTGAATTAGCCCGAGGTTCCATGGTAGATAGATGAGCCTATTTTCTGGTCGCTCCAAGGTTAGCGAGACCTCTGTGAGCGGACTCCTGGGGCCAGCTCGGCCCCATCATTACAGGCCCCAGCTGGTACCTGGGTTACCACTCACAGACCCAAGGCATGTCATTCATCCATCCGAGAACAGACAGACAGACGGACAGGACGGAAACACGGAGTGATTCATAGACACTGACGCGGCTCCAACGGCCCGGGGAAACAAACAAAGCTTGTGAAGCTCGGAATTGTAAATTTCTTCATTTTCTCTCTCCTTCTGCTGCGATACCAGCCGCCTATTCATCAGCCCTGCCACCGATTATGTGGCGAACATCCATTCCCCTCCCTTATAATACGCCATTCTCCTGTCTCGCGTCTGTTTATATAATTATGATTAAAATCCCTCTTTCCAGCCATACAGTATTTAAAACAGGACCTCCTTCCTCCCCATATGTCCTCTATTCATTCTGGAATGATTACAGATTCCTTATTTCACCTGATCACCCCTGTGACCCTCCAACCCTCTATACCTCATCCCTATCTGGCAGAATGACCTCGACCAATTTACAAGTCATCATTTTATCGCCGTCTGTCTGTTAATCAATCTTGTCAATTCTCTTTACTCTACTTTAATCTGTTTGCCACCCTCCACTGAAAGTCTCATCTTCATCTCAATGCTGTCTTCTTTAGACAGCTCAGGATCGATCATACAGAGATTGGCCACATCTGCTCCTGCCTCCCCCAATATAATAGACACATATACATTCATTATGAATATGAATCCCATTTTGACTATTTGCGCTAATTACCCACTCAGAATGGACATGGTGTACTGTACAGTGTCCACTCAAGTGGGAGATAATACAATGTGATTTCAAACACGGAGAGTGAATCCCATTTGCACTCCACCTCTGCGCTCACGCCAGAGAAGTAGTCAAGAGGGAATACAGCTGTGTCGAAATGCTCTCAAGTAGTGGCGGTGATAGATAGGCAACTGGACGTTACAAGGGAACATAAAGCCGTATGCCTGGGAAAGTCAGGAACGAAGAAGAAAATAATTAATAGAATCCAAGAGCATTAGATATGATCGGTGTATTAACAGTGTGTACTGAATGTGAGTCTCAGGTCATCCAGTTTACTGTCAGTCAGTCTGTGTGCGTCTGCCCATCAGCCCTTGGGGATGAACTGCTGTCACTCAGTCAGCCCTGCTGTTGTGGCAGCCCATGCCTCAGGCCATTCTCATTAGAAGATGATCTTGAAGAGAAAGTCAAACGGACATGATTTGTCCCTGTGTAAAAGTCTCACGGCAACTTTACAGCGAAAAGTCTGCTCCTCCTTTCACACAGACCGAGAGGATAAAGTCAAGTGAAAGCCATCAACGCTACCTGCACAAACCTATTTCAATGAGTGTGACCGGAGCAAGATAGACCAAAGAAGGATTTTTTAAAAGTCTGACAACGGAGACATGTGACTGTGTGTGTGAGGCACATGGGAAGGGTTTCAAGTGTGTCTAAAGAGGTTGTCAAAAATTGACCAGGCATGTCGGTTTGAGTGTTTAAATAACAGCGACACCGCTGGGTTCAAAAGCTCAACAGTGTCCCGTTGAGTGCTTGTCAGGTCAGTGGACTAAAACATTCATCACACTCATTAACAAAAGATGTGATCCACCTCCGACATGAGCTGTGAAGAGCAAGAGGTCTATAATATGCACACATCGACATTAATGAGACAAGGCATCTGGCAGAGTTCCCTCCCAGCAAAACACAAGTAGCTATTGTTGCAAGTCAGGCCCACGGGCCTTGTGATAAAGTGCAATGACATTTGAATACAGCAACATGCTATCTGGTCAATCACCTTTGGTTATATCAGTACCAGTAAAAAATAATTGTCAGTCCAACCGACAGCCAGTGATATCAATAATAATATTGTGAGCAGAGAACCATGACCAAATAACTGAAAACTGGAAGTACTGTAGTGAGCATGGGTCAGCAATTTCAACACCTCACAGCACCTAGTTCAGTCATTCCCTCAGTAAAGAGTGTATTGTGCTCTGGGTTGCAATGCACCATTAACAAAACAGCAAAGACTAGTAATTTTACTTTTTTAATTTTACTAGTAATTTGCTATCGCTTTATAACAGATACAGTATACTGATGTACTGTAGATACTTTACCATATGTACAAAATGACCAACACACTAGTCTCAGCCTCAACCTTCATTAGCACTACATCACATAAGCAGCGAGGTGCTGAATGTGTATGACACATCGACACGACTGACTTTCAGGAAGTGATACTGTCAATTTCCTTTTGCTGATAGCATTGCCACTCACAAGTATGTATCCATAATTTTCAGTGCGACGTCAGTGCGCTGCTTGATTTATTCATTTAAAATGAAACATTTATTTGAAGCAGTACCACAAATGTTACAAATGTTACCTGTAAACAGACAGAGAGAGTCCTGTTGTTTAGTTTTCCAACAAATTTTTCATTGGAAGTTTAACGTCTGACTTGGTCATTGAGTTACGTAGTTGGTCGTCGCGCATGTCAATCAAAATACCTCACTTGTCAAGTAGGCGGACACTGACACAGTTAGCCATCGCTGTATCCCAGACTTCACTTAAAGGTAGGGTCAGTCATTCCTGCTAACTTTAAGATCAAATCAAAACAGTATCACTCCACGTGTTTTCAACACGCACAGAGAATGGTAAGATAGCGAAATGCGAAGAGATATTTGCTGAATTTGACAAAAAGTGTATTAGCTTAGCATTCAGCTTGAAATAGCTGACTTTACCTTTATGTAAAGGCTGGCTCTGCAAGACTACCAACATACACTCACAGAAAAGCACAAGGACAAAAACCTAGGCAGGATCATTCAGAGGAAGACTTCAAATGACAAGCATAAACTAAAACGCGACCTGAATGACAAAAAAATGGAAAACTGAACGCTACTAAAATGCTGTAGTATAGCTCCAGTCTGGCCGTTCCAAAGGTAATGTGTATTTCCATCCCTCTTTGACTTTCATTTTTTTACATAATCAGGGTCATTTGACCTCCAATCCATCTCTGTGCCTCCTCGCTTACACAACTCTTCCCCCTACGACTCTTTATATTTTATGTTGAAGAATCATGCATCTGAGAGAGTGAGAGAGTAAAAGAGAGAGAAAACGAAAGAGGGAGAGAGGGAGAGAGGAGATAGCAGGAACGCGGTAAATAGCAGCACGCTGCATAGAGCTGTCTGCTGCTTGTACAGAACGTAGGAGTAATTCAGAGTCACAAGAGCATGTCCATGGTCCCAAAACCTCCATGGTATCACGGCACACCTCTGTACATCACTAATGGACTACCTTATGGTGGGAGCAGAGCTGGTTATAAATGTAGTCGGTTATAGCTATAGTATGCTGCCCTGCTAGTGTTACTGTATGCCAGGGATATTCAACTCCGGTCCTGGAGTTGTTTTAGATCTCACCCTGCTCCAACACGCTTGATTCAAGGTTGTTAGAAGCCTGATACCGACCCAGTCATTTGAATCAGGTGTGTTGGAGCAGGGAGAGATCTAAAACATGCTGGATTCGGCCCTTCAGGACCGGAGTTGAATAGCCCTGCTGTATGCCTTTCAAAGGCCTTATACTGTAATTTGCCTCTCTAAGTTCCTACGTTCCTCAAGCCATCTTCTCTCCAGTGTTTTTAAAGCCATCCAAGATGATGCCGATGTCAAACAGTATTTTCTCTTTGGTGCAAGTGTTCATGGGAACAAGTGGCTGCTCCACCATCAGCCCTGCCCCTCTCCTGTAAACGACGTCACCATGACAACAGTGCACCAGTCTTGTCACCAGGATGTTGTGTTGACACCAGCCACATGCAGCAACAGTGAGGGTAAGACTGACTACACATCTTGTCTCTATAGGGTCAATATTGTTACAGCACTTAAGTTCACATGGACACATCCAAGCAAGCACCCACAAACAAATAATGCCAGCCATTCCTGCCATCGCTATATTGACTGCATGTGCCGCAACGTATTGTGGCTAACTGGCTATGTGGCGTGTCCCCAGAGCACCTTGTCATTTCTGTGTTTTTCTTGAAATTTCTGGTCATTCTTCTATGAGAATACAGCAACAAAGTTAGTCAGGTGAAGCAACATGCATGGAATACCCACGTTTCTGCACACAAATATTCTGTAAGTGAAGTCACAGGTGGTCAGGTGTTAGGGGAGGGGTGGACCATGCGTGATTTTAGGCTTGCTGTGGAAGGGGGACTAGAGAGGATTAGAACAAATCAATACGGATGTGGGACAAGCTGTCTGTCTTTCCCAGCAAGACAACACCAAAACAGCAACGTTTCCTTTCCCATCAAAACCACACCAGAACAATGTTTCCTTTTCCAGCAAAACCAAATTAAACGTTTCCTTTACCATCAAAACAACATCAAAACAACAATGTTTCATATCTGAGCAAAACACGTTTTTGTACGCTTTTACACTGCGTGGTACTAGCTCAACTCGACTTTTTTTTTTTCCAGGTACTTTTTCTAGCTTTGTCAAGGTTCCAATCGAGCTGAGGCGATACCAAAATGTGACGTGACAACCATGCAGACTACTGATTGGATTAAATCGTCACTTCGTCATTGCGCAACACGGGCATTCATATGGCAACTACTGAAACAGCCGCACATTTTTATTTACCTTTTATTAAATGGCAAAATGCAAAACCACGGCGAGATCAATTGAGGAAGTGCAGATTGTTCTCGATTGTCGACGGCATAATGTTATCTACTCAGAGCTGGACAGGGCAATTCACGTAAAGTGAAGGTTGACCAATAGGTCTATGAACTTTTGGCTGCACACGGATACTGAAGGACATTCTAACAAGGCGGAATGTTAAAAAATAAAAGTGCTTTTATTGTCACATACATGTTGCAAAATTCATCCTCTGCATTTAACACATCCCTCAAGGGATGGGTGGGCAGCTGCTGAGATCAACTCTAGATTGGAGCCAGTGTCACTGGTCACAACACTGACTGGAGAATGAACCTGACATGTTTTTGATAGTGGGGGAAGCTGGAGCAAACCCGCAGACACAGGGAGAACCTGCAAGCTCCACAAAGAAAGGCCGGGACAATCGGGGTTCGAACCCGGGACTTTCTTGCTGTGAGGCCACAGCGCTATCCACTGGGCCACCGTGTTAACAAATGACTACCGATCTACTGCAGGAGTGGTTCAAACAGCGCCGTCGCTATGGCAACCAGGTACAACTGAGTGGGTAGTATCCTCAATGGAAAAAGACGTGCCAAGGCTAGTAGAGTTGAGTAGGGTTGATATTATGCAATGCAAAAGCTCCCTAAAGCGGGTAGATGTGAAACGAGTAGAGTCGAGCTGGTGCCAGCAGTGTTAAACCGCCAAAAAGTCCGGTGAAAATAATCTTCTAAGCACAATTTGAATTGTAGTAATAGGATACAATTACATTTCCACATATCATTCTATGACTAGGTTTGCGTATGCAAAACAAAACAACCATTAGCGAACATTTGTTTAATTTAGCCTACATTTAGCTGATAAAGCATGCGGCCGCACGCTACGCGCACCATGACAACACAGTAACGAATGCAAGAGGTCCGAAGGGAACAGACAAGCAAGCAAACTTTAGAAAGCTTTATGATACCAAGCAGGATGTCAATAACGACCATGAATCCAGGTAAGGCTCTGTTGTCTACTGCACATTGCATCACGTTGCATCATACTGTATAAAGTAACGTTTTAACAGAAACTGCATTAATCATTATTTGTATAATCTGCCAATAAACTGCCTTTAAGATCAAAAATAAAAACAGATAGTTGACCGGAATTTCCTCTAATTGTTGGAAGAAACCTCTGTAGTAGCTCAGGATTACACGGCAACTGAAAGCAGTAAAAAGTATTAAAAATCACTTGTTGTAAATACTAATTCTGCCAGCTTTAGCACATTATCTCCTTAAATAGGACTGCTGCGAAAATAATTACTCAAAGAGAAACAAGGAAAAGGATCACTTTAATGAGAAACACAAACACACATGCCTATATCAAACAATATATATTATGAAGCAAGAAATGGTCATAGAATGGTTATTTTTTTGTATACATAATGTATACTAGCCTATTTACTGTAAATACTATCAAATACTATTATGGCTGTTATGCTTCAACCACCTCTGGGAAAAGCAGTGTGTCGCGGGTCTCTGGCACTGTTATTATAAGGGTCGCTAGTTGAAAAGCTTTGGAACCCCTGGCATATGCTCCTATTACTGTAATAGTGTTACATAATCCTGCTTTATTGTGTCTGTGTGTGTGCGTGAGACGTGTGTGTGTGCGCGTGCGTGTGCGTGTGTGTGTGTGTGTGTGTGTGTGTGTGTGTGTCTCTACAGGCCCACCGCTTGGCCCATGAAAGGCCCATTGCCAGGGTCCTGCCATGCCATTGGCAGACCCTGGCAATTGGGTTCGTATAATCTGTGTGTAATTGTGTATGAAATAGTTAACATTTATTTCTTACATAAAACATGAACACAGTACTGTACTGTATGTCTCCTGTACCACATGCACACATGGAAATAAAGCTGGGAAACTCCTACATGGTATGCAGAGAAAGCTCAGGAGAGGCTATTGATTTTGTGGAGGAGGCTGATAACGGATGTGTGAATCTGTCATCCAGGGAGAGCCTCAGAGGGAAATGGCCAGTGCCTGCATGCAGTACAGGCACGCACACACACACACACCTCTTCATAAAGACATGGAGCACAGAACCAAAAACAACAAACAGCGCCTCTGTATCACCCACACACTTCCAACACACACACGCTAAACTTCAGTTCAACCATGGGCCCAAATACGAAAAATAAAGAATTGTCAAATAGGGCTGGCAATAACTAGCTAACTCATAATAGTGTTGCATGCTGGCCCATACTCTTATGGAACAGGAAAGGAACCTGCTTTTATGGCTGTGCAATTCATTGATTTCGGCTCCCAACGATCACAAAAACAATATAATAATAATTATTATTATTATTTTGCATATTACGTTTTGCAAACAGTAACTACTGTTTGTGCACTTTAGTTGACTACCTTAGATAGTCGGCACCATAAATCCTAGTCGGTTAAAAGTTGTTCTTTTGATCTTGATTGGTCAACAGATGGTCCCTGCCTGCATCTGAAATGCTGTTAACGCTGCATATGGAGTTGGGACTGACTCAATGCATTCAGTGGCAAATGGGCGGGGACAGGCAAATTAAACTGAAGTTCCTGACCTTTACAAACAGCTTTAATGGAAGGCTCCCCAGATGGAGTTGTGAATAACAATTCATCTGTCAGGTTAGGGACAGACACCGCTCAGCAGAGAAAGTTCAGATGTTGGCCACTAACCCCGCTCCCACAAGGTGACTCGAGTAGACGTTTGAAGTGTATCTACAGTATGTGCAGTAGCAGCCAATGAAACAGCAGCTACGAAGTCACGTGCTCAGTCTTTCTAGACACAATCGGCAGATACCAGTAGCTACTTGCTAATCAAACAAATGTGTATTAAATGGAATAACCGATCATTATAGTACCAAATATTCACAACCTCTCTGCTTTGGATTTAAACATGTACACATACAATTACAGTATTTGCCGATTGCTTACACACTAAGAGTGAATGCTTAGACCAATGCTTCCAAACCTTAACTTTTGTTACCATGTCTGAAACAAAAAGGTACCATAAGTACAAACCCATTTTATGCTTTGCACTTTGCTTGCAATTCTGCGACACACTATTTGCAAAACACTACACACGGTCTCTTACATTAGACACTTTGTTCAAGAATGAAAACTCTTGAAATCATTTTGAAAACATTTCTAATCACAATGCAAAACATACCCAAATTTGGCAACACACTCACCCACACATGAAAACACTTGGACAGTAATTAAAACACCAATGAGTCTGAGCCTCAGCAATACAAATAGACCTGACGCAGCTCACCTCATTTGTGAGAACTTTCAAATATGGAGGGAGAAAGAGGAAGAGGAAGAGGGGCAGGAAGAAGATTAGGACAAAGACATGAACCAATAAGGGGGCCAGGCTATAGACATATCTGATGAAATTAGGGCCCCCTTGGTGGACCATGTCATACATCATTGCCTGGCGATGGAGGCTAGGCTGAGAGTCCAGCAAAACCAGAGCTGCTAGGTAGCATCCATAATACGGACCTTTCGACTGGAGAACAGCTATGTGTTCAACTGTCTACACTAGATTGTATCTATTTAATTGTTGCACAGCCTTGCTTTACTGTATTGATCACTAGAGATGGACATGATCGATGTACGTTTTTGTAAGCGTTCATTCTCCAACCCCTTAAACCCTGTAAGACCTGCAGCGATAAATGTACAATGTTACTTAGCTCTGTAATATACACATTTGAAAATGTTTCTTAAAAAAAAAAACACACATTTACAATCAATGGCAAGACAATAGAACCTATTGTCTATGTAAATGTAGTTTTTTTTTGTTTTTAATTAAAAAATTGCTGCGTTTTTTGGAGAGCTAAGCGCTGTTTTAGTTTTACGGCCATATGTCTTACAGGAGAACCAAATGTTTTCGGGAATAAAAGTTGAAAAGTTGTCACCAAACTTGTTGTCACACCCATTGTCCCGCCCACCGTCCTCGCTCTTAGTGCTCAACATATTGGACTAGACTGTGACGAGCATGCTCCTAGCCAATAGCAGCCACAACAGGTGTCTGGTGTGGACAATGGGGCAGACAAAATGAGACTTTGTTTGTAAGCCAGATGCTCTGCGTGAGGTGAGAAATGGCTGGACTCATTTTAACTGCTTGCTGTTAGTAAAGAGAGAGAGAGAGAGAGAGAGAGAGAGAGAGAGAGAGAGAGAGAGAGAGAGAGAGAGGTGATAATGAATAATAAAACAGACTGAGTTACATCAGAGGAGATTTGGGATTAGAATACTCTACTGTACAAGAGAGAATAGAAGAAAAATGAAAGGCAGGAATGTTACTCTTACTGCTGATCTCCTTTTAGCTGGAAATGTATTTAAATATGTGTGCATGTTTATTATAGGCTGTTTGTGTGTGTGTGTGTGTGTGTGTGTCCGCGCACGTGTGTGCCCTTAAGTCTGTGGACATGCATGCGTGCGTGTGTGTAGATGGGGAAACGTTCGCATGCACGTGTGCACGACCTGTCTGTTTTTTTTAGTTTTTTTTTTTTTATTTACAGCCCGAGGTTGCCACGGAAACGCTAACAGCCGAAGCGTTTAAAAATATGCCACAGAAAAAAGTGATCACACCTTTTAAAAGAGTGCTTTTTACATACACAGCTACCGTGTTTACCGTGTGTGTGTGCGTGCGTGCGTGCATGCGTGCGTGCGTGCGTGCGCATGTGTGTGTGCGCGTGCATGCTCATGTGTGCGTGCGTGAGACTGACTACAGGGTGGGAGTACGGCACACCAAGGAGGGAGAAGATGAAGGCAGTGTAGATGTGAATCTATTTTTAGCTGAGCTGTGTGATATATGCCAATAGGTGTTCAGACCACAGGCTGAGAGAGGCTTTGGCAAGCTGCGCAAGCAAGGCTCATCCTGACGATTCTACATTCAGTCGTGATATATTATCCCTGCAGCTCAGAAACAGCGTGTTTATTGGAATTGATTGTAATATTCACATTGCAGAGCTGTTAACTCTAGTCTGTCAGGGTGATGTGTTTTCCTTTATTGAAATCATCAAACCTACAGTACTATACTTTTAATCTAATAGTTTCGAAATATTTCAAGTCAGGTTTACAGTACTGCACTAGTGCAGGATGAAAGAAAGATATATATAGATATATTTTCAAATGTTAAATCACTTGTCATTATGAAGGTAACCGTCACAAATCACACCTAAAACCAGAGAGAAAAAACCTGCATGCATTATTAACCAAAACAAGGTAATAATGCAAAACAATCCGACCTATTGTGGCCGAGTTCCCACTTAAATGATACAGTATGTCCAAACCGCAGTTACATCTTAATCATTGGCCCATAATGCTGCAGTGAAGAGGCCACAACCATTTATTGAATCATGTGGCTGTTGCATTAATCACCCTGCACTACGATTGGCCTTTGCTCACCAAAGCACTTATCTAGTCATTCTCTCATATCATACAGTATGTAATAATTCTGCTGATGAATCGCACTGTGCTCACACGTCAGCTTAGACGTAATTGCACCTGTCGAAATTGGAGGGGGTCGGGGGGGCATTTCTCTGTCCCTCTGACCTCCTGCCTGTCTCCAAGTCTGTCTTGTCAATGTGTGTGTGTGTGTGTGTGTGTGTGTGTGTGGTCAGTGTGGACAAACTTGGAACTGTAGAGGCTTGCGTAGCGGCCATCTGTGAATTTTTAAAAGCATTTGGCCAGGTTGTGTGTTATCGGTCCGCTTGCCCACAAGATCTGACCCAAATCTGTTATAGTTTCCCAGCACAGCGCCGACCTCGTGGCTGTTGGCTGGAGCACAGGCCAAACGCACTGCTGAGAGCAGGAAAGACACACATTCTGCATATGGATGCGCGTGCGCACACACACGCACGCACTAGAAATAAATATACCACCCACAGCCCAAACCTCACTTCTTTCAATAAGAGACGAGAATATTCATATTTTTTGAATGTGGGAGTAAATCACTTGTGTATAGACATCATTTGATGTTATAGCCTGTATAATTATTAAAAGGTAATACACACATACAACAAGTTTCGGCATTTTGTCAGAAAATCCACAGACAATGTTCCTTGCTTATATAATGACTTTGTACTGTATGTTGCATACTTGATCTATATTCTACCTTTCCTGCTGATTTGATGTCTTAAGGGCTGTGCTGTCAGCTCACAGTCCATTCCATCCATCCTCCATCACATACACACGAACCTCGTCTGTCACTGACTGCCGTTGTCTCAGCAGTAGACTAGGTCACCAGGGTCAAACTCACCGAGGGCACGGTAAGCCTAATAAACTGTGCAGCGCCACAAGGGCTCATGATCACCAATACACTGTACCATTGCAGGCCCATAAAGACTACTCACCTCAAACATCTCTGTTGTGTCTTGTGTGAAGGTAATATAAGGGTTATTCACATAAATAACTCAATATTGGGCTTTGTTTAAAAAGGTTCTACGGTATAACATTTTAAACAGAATATATACAATATATACAGTAGCAGCAAACCCCTATAATATAGCAGAAAACAACTAGCTGTAAGTATTTTCTATGTAAAGATAGAGTTGAGTAATGTTGTCCTGAGCAGGGAATTATGGCACACTTACTCATAGCCAGTCTGGCTGTGAGTAACTAGTGGTTGACAAAATCATACACACAGCCTTTAAAAGACAACTTGGATACGATCCTATAGCTAGAAAGTGATTTGAACATACACTGTAGCAGGCCAAAATACATCTGCGGTATATCTCCATCTCATTCAACAGCTATTCATTTATGTTCGTTCTCACCAATGACAAATCACCACTTGTTGGTTTATGCAAATATATAAAACAACCCATTGGAACTGGGCAGTCAGGCTTTTAAAAATAAACGGTAATTTTAACTGGTCATGAAAAATGCCATCCGTGCATCCCTAATGTAGAACCACATCAAACTCGTGCACTAAACCAACTGCGCCCTCCAAAAGGCCTTTCATTTCCCCCCACACAGTGTCTGGATTAAAGTGTGAACAACTTTACCGTGGCAGTGCAAATTATTATAGCACACTGAGGTGTTGAGAAGTATGCGTCCGGTGGTGCCAGGCCACCGTCTGCCTGGCCAAGGGGAGGCATGGACAGCTGTTGTTTCATTTCTAACCACCTGCTGCCAGCCTAGTCCACCTGGCCTGGGAACATCCATCACAGTCTAAAGCATTAGCCTATAGCATTCATCAGCACCCACCTGATCTGCATCCACTGAGTGGGTCCACTGCTAGTCACTCCAACAACGCCACATTGCTAATGGGACTGGATGGGCAACAAAACAAACAGACCTGGCCAGCACTGGACATTTATTAATGCAGACAACTTACTCAGAATGCCAAGAGGGAGAATTACTCGGTAGCTGTGCTCTGCCGGTCTAACAATTAAAAGGTTTGTTTTTTTAATGTGTTTTGCTGTGGAGTGGCATTCTTTCATTCTGGTGTTATTCTATTCTCGATAAGTAGGCCATTCCTGGGAGATGCAGAAACAATCCCAATGGTCTAAACCGTCAGTCGTCAGGGACCAGGGTTTATCTGTGCAGGATCCCTGCTGGGACATAGCAGCTAATTGTAATTCTGCCAGAGCAGCAATGGGGAATATCTATATTAACTTTTTAGAAATGTTGGCTCCACCGATAGTGTTTATCTATTCATTACCCAGAATTCTCTCTGTGAGGTGCAATTAAGTTGCACATCATGTTGTTGCTTGATATATCAATGGGATATTGTAGTTATTCATCTATCGGTCTATCAGCACTACTAATGAACGGAAGAGGATTTTCTCCATCACCTCAGGAATGTGTGGAGATGAGGCACACCCAAACACACACACCTTAGCGCCTACAGCGCTTTTCTGAATGCTCAAATCCGCTTTACAGAAAGAACGCAAAGGTAAAACAAACTAATAGTCACAAAACTATAATACAATATATAGCAACAGAGAAGGCCCTGTCGCCCCAATAATATTAATATCATACCACGAATATTTGAATATATCTGATACAATTTAATATCACAGTATTCACAGTATTCTAGATAAGATCATTTATGTTGCTATATCTTCAGACCTTACAGATAAGCGGGAGGGTGGTTTTTCAGGGTTGGGATCATCAGGGCCTCTCTGTTTTGGGTTAGTTTTATTCCCTTTCCCATGATCGCCTCTGCTCTCCTCTGCTTGTGTCTTCACCTCTCCTACTTTTCTGCTTACCTTTTGTACATTGTATATGCTATTTCAGTTTGACTACTGTATTTCGCATACTGCAGCTGGATATTGATGTTGTAGTCTCCACCTATGAATACCGCTCAACTTGAAAAGCACACAATACATTGAAATGTATGGTACAGTACTGAATGTTCAACAGTCCCATATCCCACCCAGCCTCAAGTGGTCATTAAAGGAACGGCAGATATTGGCATTTACGCATTGGATTCATTTCTCAGCACCAGAAGTTCCCACTTGTGTAGAACTCAAGACTCTTGTCCACTGACAATAATAGTAATAATAATTATAATAATAATAATAATAATAATAATAATAATAATAATAATAATAACAACAACAACACATTTAATTTAGGACGCCTTTTAAAGTACTCAAGGTCATTTTACGTACATTGCAAATAGGCAAATACATAGATAAAAAACATTTGGCGGAGACGTACTATAGTACTATAGTAATAAACATTTGACCAAGGCAGGTATATACATTCTAGAAACATGTCACATTTAAACCAAAAAGATTTTGGAAATATATACAAAATATCTACAAAATAAACAAACACTATATATTTGGGAAATATACAAAATAAAATAAGGGCAAGGCAGTGACAGTGGAACAGAAGGTTAAATGAACAATTTTGAAGAGATGTGTTTTGAGTTTAGCGAATTAGGTGACTGTGGTAGTGTGCATGTCGTATATGTGCAGGGCAAGGGCGTTCCAGAGTCTGGGGGCAGAGCAGCTCAAGGTACGAGCCCTCATGGTGGAGAGGTAAGATGAATATGCAAAGCGATATATGCAAAGCAAGGCTTAATGACATCTATTATTGACGTTAAGGCGTGAATTGACTTTTAAGATGTTTCTGGTGCTGGTGCTGTCAATTGGGACATGGCAGAATTAATCCTACTTTAGCATGGGTTATCCCTATAAGAACCTGTTTCAGGGGAAAAGTTAGCTCTTGGCTTTGTGATGGACACTTCCTACATTGACACCATGTGCAGCTAGAGGACAGTTTCTGAATGTTTCTGTTATAAAAGTTATTAAACGTTCATGACCAGTTCATTGCATCTTTATAACCATGTATATATAAATACATATTATAAAGTATGTAGCATACATAGTCATATACACAGATATTTATGGCCACCGTTTTTTTGCACTGAAAGGTCACTTTAACCAACACCGAATTTCTCCAACGCAAATCCTGCTAGAGAGTCATTCAGAATAGAACAATCTGTAATTCATGTCCTGAGGTTTTCTGCCACTGTGAAAAGCTATACCAGCTCTCACAATGTCAGCTTCTGGGTGATGTTACAACGCGCTTTTAAGGTTCTGCTATAATAGGCCGCACTGAATCAAGCATCCTGCCTAGAAGGCTTTAGAACAATCTTCTCCTTTGAAGGCCTTTCAGGACGCAGCTGAAAGTCTCCTTTGTGGTTTTACTGCTGCTCAGGTGTTACTTCAAAACAGGGCATTCTGGGGGTACAATATATAGGATAGTCACATACACAAAGGGGTGCACATGCGCACGCACGCGCACACACACACACACACACACACACACACACACACACACACACACACACACACAATTTGACAGCAGATCAGGTCAACAGCTCCAGAGACGGGTGCTAATCTCCATAGATTTAGCGTGTCAGAACAATTGCTTTTGTCAACCTGGACAGCCAGCGCACAACACTCTGATTATAGCATGCCAAGAATGAGAGAGACAGAGGATTTAGATGTCCTTTTATATACTGTATACGTACAGTGTGTGTTGGCGTGCGAGCACAACTAATTGGTACAATGACGTCTAGTGTACATCTGACTTCAAGCTTTGGCTGAAGGTCGGTGTGGTTTGGATGAATCACCATTTAGCCTGTGCTGATCCTATTCTCTAAAGAGAAATGACACCTCCATATTGTACGACCATGGCTTACATCTTCAGGTAAACAAACTACGACAAAACACTCATGTTCTCCCCTCATAAATGGCCACGCCTGCCCAGTGGAAGCAACACCGACTGATCCCTTGTTCACAGTCAAGACTCAAGACACAACTGTATGGGGTTAGATTAGTGTCATAATTCGCAAATAAATGTCATCAATTCACAAATGTATTTTGTGATTCACAAATA